>JAHTLZ010000198.1:3310783-3393295 GCA_023846285.1 Phrynocephalus versicolor | reverse complement strand
TGAGAGATAGAAAAAAGAAGTCCAGTAGCCATGACTCAACCTCCAGAGAGTTGCTTTTAGAGTTGTGCCACTGCAAAGTTACACAACACAAATGTCGCCCATGGGATCTGGGCTTCCAACTATTAAGAGAATTTGGTGTGTGCGTGTGTGGGGGGGACTGATTAAAGCTGCTGTCTGCCAAATACTGTCCACAATATTAACTTTGATAACCTCTGGAGGGAAGAACTGATAGACTGCTGTGTAGGAAAAGGCAATAGAAACCAATTCCTTGGAGAGGGGAATGGCAGAGGGGAACACTGAACAAAAGCACCCCACCCTTTCAACATCCCACTTGTAGACCTGCATTGAAAGTTTCTGCACTATTTCCAAATTCAAAATCCCAGGATTGCTTGGGAGATGTGAGTTATTAAAGCAACATATTACTGTACAAATATAAGCTTGCAGATTTAAAAAAAGCTTCAGGAAAGAGGAGTAAAAGTACTTTGTTAGTAAATGTTAGATCACTTCTCTTATAAGCTCACTATGGTTAAATGAGGATGCAGAGGTCTGTTTTAAGTATATACTGTACAATGAAAGCCACAACCCAGACTTAAGTGCCTGGAGCGGAATTCCTTCCCCAATTCAGTGGTATCCAGAATTGTTGACGGCAATTGCTGTAACCCAACTCATCTGAAGAGTGCCAGGGAAGAAGAGCCAGCTGTAGTCAACCAAGGCAAACCTTATTTGCCAAGTCCTGCTGGCCAAGCACCAACCTGTTTGTAGGTGAGTTCCAATGCTGTAGCCAGTTCTCTGATCTGTTGGGGGCTGAGGTACTTCTGGCTCTGGAATCTGCTGTGCAAGACCTGGAGCTGCTTTTGAGAGAAAGCCGTGCGGGTTTTGACCTTTCGCCCCCCTGAGCTGTCTTCCTTCGGTCTGGGAGGGGTAAGGGTCAGCTTCGGAGAAAGGGGGAGCCTGTTGGGGCTGGTGGCAGAGTCAGGCGTGTAATACGTGAATGCTCCAGAACTGGAAGACTTTGGAGAGAGATCTATAATATAACCGAAGTAATATAATCAAATAAAATGTGATTAAGGTGCATGCAATAGATTGAATAGATCACCACTAGCTTTCAGCTGAAAGAAAAATGAGAATCAAACAACAATTACAATATGGATCAGGTGGAGAGACATATTTGCATTGCTGCAATTCCCAGCGGCATAAAATGTGTACAGCAAACATGCAGAAGAGATGGTCAATCAATCTCCAATCCAGATACTTACAACATTTGAAAACTTAGGACTTACAAGAAATTCATTCGACGATAAGCAATCTTCTTCCACAGTCTTACCACAACCAATCTACACGCGCCTATCATTACCGATAATAAACGGTAAGCTAATTAACATGATCAGTTTTTAACAGGCCGCAACGGGTTTAAAACCTGCCCTTCGATACCATCACAAGAGAAGCGGAGGAGCAGGTGGATAAACACCAACTATTCTCAGTGCAGCGATTTGTCAACCAAGCGGCAGAGGCAGGACTGCAGTCCTACATCTTAAATCCGCCCCAGTTCTCACCACTTGCCTCCGTTTCCTTGACCGACTTTTAAAATATGTCTTGCAGGGGCCCCTTTCCCTGCAACCTTTGCATTATCGTGGTCTGGATGTCTCTAAACCCGGAAGAAATCAAAAACCCGCTGGAACGAGTTCGACATGCACCTCACCTGCGTTTACCCAGGCGCGCTTATTTTTGTGCCAAAAAAAAAAAAAAAGCAGCAGCCCAGATCCCCTCCTCAGAGCCGGAGTCCTGCTAATAATCTCTGCAACCTTACGTATAAATGAATACACAATGACCACGGAAGGGAGAATTTAAACTACGCTTAAACTTAAATTTTCGAGAGGGGCCGCAGGCATGGCTGCAACAACACCCACACTCCTAGAGGGCTTATTAACTCAAAAGCTTTTAAGTTCTGCCGTGGGACCGGGCTTCAGGTAAAGCAAGGTTACAAGTTCAGGGGAAAGCGTTGCTTACGCTTCCAAGGCAGTCCTAATGAAAGCGTGCAATGGGTTGGGATTACAGCGGGACAGTCTCTAGCCTGCTCCGCTGCGGCTGGTCCAGATCCCCGACTTCCTTCCCAACGGCCCAGCGTCCGAACCATGTGAGAACGTCGGACTGACTCGTGACCCATAGGCCATTGGAACGACTGCTGATAGACCTATTCCCAATCGATCCTTGGCGGCCCCCTCCTCAACACGTCCGACTGCGAGATGAAAAATATTTGCTTTTCTAAAACCGGGCAACGTTTCCTATGGAGTTTCCCTACCTGGGTTATTGTCCGGGGTCTTTTCCTCGGGGTCGTTCAACACCTCTTGGATAGGGAACCCCTCCGAGCATTGCACCGCTTCCACCCCCTCATTCTGGGCTGGGACGTGCCAGTAATAGCCGTCGTACCCAGTGGGGTAGACCCTGTAAGGGCCGTTGATTGCCAGGGAAGCATTCATGAGAATGGTGGAGTGGCTGAGTCTTCGGGAAAGACCCACTGAACTCCCTCCAGCCCTGGGAGGGGGGTTTTATGAGCAGCCTTAACATGACAATGGCAAGGTCAGCTTGCATTAACAATATGCCCTGATTGAATGGGTGTGGCCTCAGGTGGAGGTGGGTGGGGTTGTTTGCTAGGAGGTAACGTGTCTGAAGAAGAGGTGCTTTCTTTTTATGAAGGTTGCAAATAGTTTTGTAGGCCAAAAGAAATATGGTAAACTTTAGTGTCCTCCTCTGCGGAATAGAATGGGGGCCCAAGCCCGACTGATCTCAGTTGGCTTGTCTTTTGCATGATCATAGGCAAAAAACTTAAAGGTGGACCCATAAAACCAGAAACGGATCCTCATGATTTCAAGTGATTCTAGTCTAACCATCAAAAAGTCATACATCCCTTCTCTCTCCACACCAGACACCAGAAAAATCATGGGTCCTTCAGTGCAGCACTACAAAAACACTGAGGTGGGGATTCATGTGATGTGATTTCATATGATTTTTACATAGGATTCTTCCCAAGCAACCACCAGATCAGTTCCCATCTGCACCCAGAGACTAAAGCAGATAAATCCTTCATTGCTTGACTTTTCAGTGGGACAAAAGTCACCCAAGACACTGATCCATTTTCATGTGTTTTTATTGTTGTGTTTAGAAGAGGATCTGTCTCAAGTTACATAACAAAACTCAGTACAATCCAGATCACCCTAATGTTTTAAGAAGAACCACTGAAACCGCAGGTCCCTTCATGGCTAGATTGGGAGGAAAATTAAAACGGTGGTATGAATCCTGTTGGCTTCTTCAGAGGAAGTGTCCATAGCCATGCCAAATCACTGAACACAGTTTTATCAATGGACTTAATAAGCACCACAAGTTCATAGCACCATTGAAGTGTGGTTTATCAGCTACATCTGGGGAAATGTTGTCTTTCACAACACTATTAAAGGTATAGGCATGCTGACCAACCTTTTTGTAGCCATTCTATTCTTGACAAAGACCTTCAGCAGGGACTAGGGCATTCACACACCTACCACAATCAAATATGCGGATGGGTTCATGATTTCTGTGGTCTGGTTTGTGAGCAAAAATGGGACCTATAATTGGATGATGGTTAGGAGTGGATCCCATGTCCAACTCCTGTGGATCCATGAAGACATGCACCTCCATTTTATGTTTTTCCACCACTGCAAAGCCATGCCCCAAGAGACCCATGATTTCTGTTTTGCAGTTTATGAGCACAGATGAGACCTATTGTTTGCTGGTGGTTTGGCTGTGATCCCACCTAATTTATTTATTTTTTTAAATGTTATTTGTATCCTACCCATCCTGCCTAAAGGGCCACTCTGGGCCACTTAGAATAAAATATGCATAAAAAGAACACTAATAATAAAATACATAATGCATAATCAACACAGCAAACAAGATGACCAATGAACAAAGAAAAATATTATTCAAATACAACACAACAATTGAGGATTTGTGAGGGTTTATTTTTTATTTAATGGATCCACTTTTTGCTTTCTTCGATTTTGTGCCATTGTAAAACCATGTGCTGAAGGATCCATGATTTCTGCGGTGAAATCTCTTGGCATGAGTGGAACCTGTGATTTGAGTGTGGTTTGGGGAGGATCTGATGTAAAAATCACATGGATCTTTGAAAATACATCCCTGTAAAGTTATACACGAGGTGTTCAGTTACTACTGTGTTGTAGTCTATGGGCACATATGGGATGTGTGACTTCATGGTAATTCAGAAAGGATTGCACCATAAAGATCCATGCCATCGATCCATGTTTTTGCTCCACTGCAAAGCCATGCAGCAAAGGACCTAATTTCTGCTTGTAGAGTGTTGAGACAGATGTGGCCTATGATGGGAGTGTGGTTTGAGGAAGATCCCACTTAAAAATCATGAGGATTCATGTGAGTTCAAATCTCAGATCCATGTTTGGCATTCTCTATCCTACTCTCAGGTCAGGTGGTCTTCTCCATTCTGCAGCCAAATTTGGAGGTGTCTCTCTGCTGCTGTCTGATGGCTGCCCCCTGCTACTGCAGTCAATTTATGAACCCCTTCTCTCCTGCCCTCTGGTGGCCTTCTTGGTGCTGCAGCCTATGCAGGATCCTCCTCTCTGCTGCCTTCCTTTGGCCAATATATGCTTTTTGCAGCCTATTAATGAACCCACTCTCTACTTCCCTCCATTTGTCTCTTTGGCATTTCAGCCTATTCAGAAGCAGGTTGTTGTTGTTGTTGTTGTTGTTGTTGTTGTTGTTGTTGTTGTTGTTGTTGTTGTTGTTGTTGTTGTTGTTGTTGTTGTTGTTGTTGTTGTTGTTGTTGTTGTGACTGGCTCTTCGTGACCCCATGTAGATGGAGTTTTTTTGGCAGGAATACTGGAGTGGCTTGCCAGTTCCTATTCCAGTTGCCTAAATCACCTGGTATTCCCTGGTGGTCACCCATCCAAGTACTAGCCAGGCCTGGCCCCAGATAAGGTGAGATCAGATGTGTTTGGGGCATGGAGGCAGTGTAGCCTCCAGGTAAAGCAGCCTATTTAGGAGCCTGCTCTTTGCTGCCCTCTATTGGCCTCCCTGGCACAGCAGCATAATTATGATTCTGCTCTCTACTGTCCTTTGATAACTAAAGCCTTCAATTCCAGCCTATTTAATAAACCGGTTTTCTTGCCTCTGGTGGCCTCACTAGTACTGCAACATAATTATCTACCTGTACTCTGCTCCCTTCCAGAGAGCATACCTTCTTTTATAGCTAATTTATGATCCTGTCTGCTGACCTCAGTTACCCTCACTGGAACTGTAGACGTATTATGAACCTCCTCTCTGCAGGTAAATACCAGGAAAGCAGGCTGTAGTACAGTTGTCCCCCTTCCTTTCGTGGTTCATATACTGTGGTCCTGGTATATCGTGGGTCTGCAGTATATGAAAAAAGGCCCCCTGGGGTAAGGAGGAAAGGCCTTCCCAGGCCTGTCAGAGGCCCCAAAAGTGCTTCCAGTAAACCAGAAGTGACCTCCAGATCACTAGAAAGCACTTTTGGGGCCTCTGGGGGACTGGAAAGCTCCTTGCAGGACCGTTTGGGGCAGCACCAGGCCTGGGGTAAGTACAAGAGTCCCCAGAGAGCCTGTGATGGGTGGGGGTTTACTGTACAAAAATAGGCCACTGGGAAGAAGCAGAGAACAGTACCAGGAAGGGCATCAGGGGAGGGTACCAAGGAAGGCACTGTTATTGTACAAATGGGTTTCTGAAAGGCTTATATAGACCCAAACTCTTACTAGATAAGAGACCGTATTATTTTTCGGTCTCATAAATTGATGTCATAGACAGGATGAGCTGTCCAAAAGGCTGTGAAGAATTGTTTTATATTCGTCCTCATTGGACAAATCAAAATTTAGCAGCAGGTCATCATCAAAAAGACAAGGAGGACAAGTTTAGGCCTATGCCAGTAGGAATTTAATATCTGTAGAGGAGAAATATAGTCATAGAATCATCGTCATGTTGGAAGGCACTTTGGAGTTCTTCCAGTTCAACTCCCTGCCCAAGGCAGAAGACTTCATACCATCCCGGACATATGGCTATCCAATCTCTTCTTGAAAACCTCCAGTAGTGGAGCACCCACATCAGGAGGCAAGCTGTTCCACTGTTAAATGGCTCTCACTGTCAGGAAACTTCTCCTTATTTCTAGGTGGGCTCTCCCTCTGATGAGTTTCCACCCATTGGTTCTTGTCATCCCCTCAGGTGCAACTGAGAATAAATCAACACCCCTTCTGGTATTAGAAGACTGCTATCAGGTCTCCCCTCAGTCTTCTCTTCATCAGGCTAAACATGTCCAGTTATTCTAGTTGTCCTTCATACGAGTTAGCCCAGTGGTGGCCAAACTTTGGCAATCCAGATGTTTTGGACCACAACTCCCAGTCCTTTGACATCAGCAGTACAGACTTGGAATTCTGGGAGTTGTGGTCCAAAACATCAGTTAGCCTCCAGTCCCCTTATCATCTTACTTGTGCTTCTCTGCACTTTTTCTAGGGCCTCTGTGTCTTGTTTGTATTGTGGTGACCTGAACTGTACACAGTATTCTAAATGTGGTCTCACTAGGGCAGTACAGAGTGGTAGTATATCAGGCCCAGACCATTTGAGCCCAGGCAACAGGACCTGGTACTACAGTACTGCTTTTAGTCTATCAAACTGTTAGCTTAATGGAAGATTCCTTATCATGTTTTAATGCAGTTGAAATGGATTATGAAATAGCCTCCTCTGATAAAAGACTTGCCAAATCTTCCAGATTAAGTTATGGATTGATAGGGAGGCCCTCTACAGGCCAGTACAGAATACTGTAGGACTTTAAGCCCAAACCCATTGTGTATCTGGAAGATGTACCAGGTGACTTGCGAGTTGATCCCAATTGTGGTTCTCACCAATATGCCTCTATCTATTTCACTAGTGAGGTATTAGGTGGGACAGGCATCACAGCCTCTTCCACAGTTAGGGTTTCAAAATATTATTCCAGTGCCACCATTTCATTTAAGGTTGCTCCTACCCAGAAAGTATTAAAAACTATTTCTAGTCCATTCAAAATGTATTGAAATATAACACGTTTTATTCAGGAATCAAACAAGAAATCTTAGGCACTTACGCACTCAGCCTACCTCGAAGTCACTCCTGAACTTACCACCCAACATGCTTGGTGCTCAGCTAAGACCAATTTCTCTTTCCATCAGCCAAGATCTCGCAGCCAGGTAAGAACAGATGCAAGTCTCACAGACTGGGAAGCACACTGCAAAATGTTTCAGCTTCATGCCACATGGTCCAACCAAGAACACCTCTACTGAAATGAACTGGGAACACTTAATGTCTACCAAGGCCTGCAAGGCCTTCCAGAATCACCTTTGTAGCAAAATCCTGCTGTTAGTGGCACTCACTGCATCAGTCTTCTATACCTTTCACTGGGAGTGGTGTGGGTCCCACCACATTTTTTTTCTCACAGCAGTCCATGTAATGAGATAGTACAATGATGCTAATTACATTAGTTGTAAGGCATCTCAATTACACGAATGGGAGCTCAACTCAATTGTCTTTGACGCTTTTTGTGCCTGGTTTTTTTTGGGGGGGGGCGGGGGGAGGTTCCCAATGTGGACCTCTTTGCTTCCAGGACTAATTGGAAGTTCCGTTCTACTGCTCTTGGGTGGGAATGGGCAAGTGATCTTTCAGCAATGCTTCATACATAGGTGCCCCAAACCTCTCATCCACCTGTTTTCTCCATTGCCTCTTCCTTGTAGAGTTCATCATGACACATTCAACACAATTCTGATAGTCGCCTTGATGGCCATGCCAGCCTTGGTTTAAGGCTCTGCAGCGAATGGACTCACTGGGTCAAGTATTCTGATACTGTGGCCGGGGTGGGTGGGTGAAGGCCTGAAGGAGTAACATGAGTTTGAGACACTGATTGCATGGGAGGTACACACTGGTAGATGTGGAATTAAGGAGCACTCCAATGTGGGTTATTGAGTACATCTTATGGGGTAAGGACAGACTTCTAGAGATTGACCGTAAGACCAAAATAACTGAAAGCTACATTGAGATCAGTATCCTGCTGGGCCTGAGAGCAAGGACAATAGATAGTAAGCCAGTAACTGATGTAAGGAAAGACCATTATACCCTGAAATTTGGGGTACACTGTCCTTGGAGCGAGGCCTTTGGTAAATATCCAGTATGCTGTGGAGCGGCCAAAGGGCAGCCTCTTGGCCATCCAGATGGAAGCAAAGGAATGGACAATATACCAGATGGATTGAGATGTGGAAGTAGGCAATCCCTTAAATGGATAACAGCATACCAGTAGAGTAAACCTGTGGAGTAAATGCAGGATGGATTCCATGGCGACTATGTGCAATTTGGGAGTAGTGATGAATGAATTTGGTAGTGGGATTTGGTAATGGTGATGAATAAATTAATGTCCTGGAAAATCAGGATCAGGAAGACTGCCATCTTTCCTGGGTAGTGGGGGAAAAACTCAAGTCTTCAACCAACCTCAACAGACAGCAGGTCAAACCTGCAACTTGGACATTCTGTTGTGACACTTGGCAGTAATCTGTGGTCAAAATTTGGAACAGTTAGGCTACAGTTTGTAAGAGGTGGCTGTGACTGGAGTGAATTTGGAATAGTGGCCAGTAGGGTGTCTCCACTGTGGGCATTGTGAATAAGAGGGGAAGACACCACAAAGTTTGTCTACTATCTGCTTCTTTTGGATGTTCTCCAGCAGATTGTCCGTTTCCATGACACAATAAAAACCATCTGATACATAGTCTGAAAATTAGTTAAATACAACCTCAGATGAACAACACATGACATATTACGCCATGTCGTAATTTATTTAATAAAAATAAAGCCAAAATGATTCAATAGGTTGTAGAACCACTTTTAGCAGTTTTCTGTATTCTGCATTTTTTTCTATCAGTCTCTCACATTGTTGTGGAGGAATTTTGGCCCACTTTTCTTTACAGCACTGCTTCAGCTCATTGAAGTATGCAGCCATTTCTTTACACACAGCTCTCTTAGGGTTCCGCCACAGCACTTCAATCAGGTTGAGGTCTGGACTTTGACTGGGCCACTGCAACAGCTAGATTTCTCTTTCTCAGCTGTCTTATTGCAGATTTGCTGGTGTGCTTGGGATCATTGACCAAAATTGGATAGATGTTGGGCAGATGGGCTTACAAATGACTCTTGAAAATTTTGGTATACAAAGGAGATCATGACTGCAAGGTGCACAGTTCCTGCGGCTTCAAAACAAGCCCGTTATCTCCCCTCCACCACTATACTTGATAGTTGGTATGAGTTGTTTGCGTTTATGGCCCAACAAGTTCACTTTGGTCTTACCTGTCTAAAAGACATTGTTCCAGAAATCTTGTGGTTTATCCAGAGGCAACTTGGCAAATCTAAGCTGTGCTGCCATGTTATTTTCATAAATAAGTGTTTTTCTTCTGGCAGCCATTCTAAGCAAACCATACTTGTCCAATCTTTTTCTGATTGTACTGCCATAAACTTTTAACATTTAGCATGCTTTCCGAGGTCAGTAGAGCCTAAAATGTGACTCTCGGGTTTTTACAATTTTTTTGACCATTTTGACCTTAGGGTGAATGTGTTTGGATGTCCACTCCTGAGAAGCTTGGCAACTGTCTGGAATGTTTTCCACTTGTGAATAATCTTCCTCGTTGAAGAACGATGGACTTGAAATTGTTTGGAAATGGCATTATAATCCTTCCTAGATTGATAAGCAGCAACAATTGCTTCTCTGCAATAATTGCTGATGTGTATCCTCTTTTGGCATTGTGTTAACACACAGCTGAATGCTCTAGACCAGCAAACTGCTAAAACTCTGGCCTTCATAAAGTGGTCACACTTGCTGATGACCCAAGGGCATTTGGTTAGCACCACCTGGCTGCTACTTAGCCTCTTATTCACATGAACACAGAGTAGGGTATACAGTAATACCTTGGTTTAAGAGCATTTTGCAAGATAAGCAAACATTTCTCCTAATGTATTCTCGAAGGCTTTCATGGTCAGGATCCGATAGTAGTTGTGAGTTTTTCGGGCTCTTTGGCTGTGTTCTGGAAGTTTTTCTTCCTGACATTGTGCCAGACTCTGTGGCTGGCATCTTCAGAGGGCAAGGAGCTCAGGAAACTAGGAGTTCTCTCTGTCCTCTGGGTTATAAAATGAGTGAGACTGGGTTTTTTAAAGTTGAGGAACCTTGTCCTATGCAGGAAAATAGGTGTTGGTCATTGTATTGTGATGAAGGGATTAAGAAGTTTCAATGCAATCAGGGGTAGCAACATCCTATATGAGTGTTGTTAGCGGTTCTATTGTGTGAACTGCTCACCTTTGTGGCTGTGTGGGGAATCATTGAGCTTTGACCTTTTGAACTCTACAGCTTTTAGTACTGGAAGCCAGGCTTTGTTAATTTTTAGACTTTCTTCTTTTTTGCTGAAACTGTGCTTATGTTTGTGGATTTCAAAGGCTTCCCTGTGTAGTCTGACAAAGTGATTGGTAGTGCTGTCCAGTACCTCTGTGTCCTGGAAGAGGATTTCATGTCCAGTTTGTTTCAGGGTGTGTTCAGCTACTGCTGAATTTCCTGGTTGTTTCAGTTTGCAGTGTCTTTCATGTTTTTTGATTCTAGTCTGGATGCTGTACTTTATGGTAATTCAATTGTCATTTTAGTAAATACAGGCGATTCTGATAATCTTGTTTCTGTGCTTCCTATGCTTTGTTTCCAGTGCCTTCCTCTGCCTTTCCCTCCTCTATTATTGGAATAGGCAAAGTATGGCCTGTAGACTGAACACAATTAATCCCCCCCCAAAAGTCCAACCTTGTTCTACATGGTGTATAGCCACTTCTCATTCAAAAATGAAAATGGCCATGGTTTGAAAATCAACTCTACCAGGCAAACATTTGCCAGTGTTGAAGGGAAGATATCTTCAGGCTTATCATCCCATAGTATATATCTGAACAACAGAACAACAAAAAGCCAACACCACAATTTGCCAAATACCTTTCACCAGCAGAATTCCCTTTATTTTAGCTTATTAATAGAATACATAATGGAGGCACTTAACCTAATCTACTGGTAATTTTTTTTCATCTAAAGATGAAGGAAAGGTGGTGCCACAGCATCTTTATACATGGCAAGACGAGAAAGCGAATCAGAGCAAAATGAATTGATGTAGGAATCCATGGTACCAAGCAAGTGTCATCTTTTAGAGAAGTAACCAGTAGGTGTAAGTGGTGGGAGTTACTGCAATGCACTGATAGGGAGACAAAGCTGTTGCTGGTGACTTCAGAGACAAATGAACATTTGTGAGAAGGCAATGTTGATTATTAGGGCAGATGGCATAGAATTCGAGCAGTAAAGGCACAAAGTAAGTTGGAACCATCTAGGAAGGGTACTATCGCCCAGGACAGAAAGCAGTTACTGCTCCAACTTAGGTACAAAAGGAAGAGCCCACTGGAAGAAACATTTAAGGCAGATGGTGTGTGTATTGCTATTCCTTACATCTTATCTCGGGAAGGGTGAGGCATCCCTGCACTCTTGGGATATTTGGGGCAGGAGGGATTAAGTGGTTTTTTAAAAAATCTAGGATTTATACAAATATTAATACAGAAGAAATATATACAACCGCAGCCCAGGGAGGGCAGAGTGTTTTACTACATCTGTTGAGAAGGTGCCAACGTTGCTCATCAGACTCTCAGAGTAGTAACGGTTCCAGAGACAAAACAGCCATCAGCCATCTGAGAGAAGAGAGAGTCTTTTGGGACATTCTGTGGGATTTTCCAGCACTGGAATCATGAGCTCTATTTCTGAACATCATTTCAATTAGGAACCTCCCTCAACCTAGAGGCAGAGGTAAGCTGCAGTCACAAACAATTGCATAGGGGTGGGGGAACAGTCTTCTAAATCGGAAATGATTCACGCTGATGACTGGAATCCTGATGATCTCACTCCCAAGACCTTTCTCACCGCTCCACCCTTTGGAACTAAGCTAGCTACAAAGGGTCACCGTCCAATAAGTCACACTGAAATGACTATCTTCCCTGCAACTGGCCACATGGGCATCTCTGTGGCTAGCACAGGAGGGTTCACCAACCATGACTGGATCACAAATTGGTAAACAAGATCTAACACCATTCCTTCTGTTTAAGCATAAGTCCTGGTTGTCAGAGGGTAGCATGGTAGGTGAACCAGTTGATCAGCATTATATGAGAGGCTCGAAAATAACCCAGTGCCTTTTCTTTCTAGTAACTCTGCCAGATAATGTCTTGTTTCAATTTAGTGAACTATTTAAAACTGGCTACCTGTAGTTCCATTGTTTTCTTTTCTTCCAAGCCATAAAATGGAAATAAACTGATCAAACTTTGCTTTGAAATGTAAAGGGTCAATCTAAGAAAATGTTGCAATATTATATATAGCACAAAGAAATCCATAGGATGGGTGGTAAACAAGATGGGCGACTTCACTCATAATGAAAGGTAAAAGCAGATGTTTTGTGATGGAAAGATAAGCTTTTGAATTTCATACATCTCTAAGCAATCACTCCACTATGGTTCTTTCCCCATATTCTCAACAAAGTGCAAAACAACTCCACAAAACAGAATCTTCCCTGTTCCCATTGGGAATGGGGCTGGTGCTACCACTAAGAGGAGAGCAAAAACAAAATAGTAAGTCCTCTTCTTCCCGGAGAAGATTCTAGTCCCCATATCCTTCTCTAGCCAAGACCCAAGGGCAGGAATGCTAGGATTCTCAGAGCTATTTACGTATAGCCCTCTTCTCGGCAGTAGCTCTGCTATAGTAAGATGGGATTGAGGAATGGGAAGACTGGGCCTTAGCTAAGGCAGGTCACTTGCAAAGAGCTCTTTCACATAACAGATTAGGCACGAGTTCCATCCACAAGACAGGTTAACAAGCAATTGCCTCTCCTCCCTCCTGGATAGTGGTCATGGTTAATCTAATAAGGAAGGCTCGGTCGGTCGGATGATGGTGGGTCGGTTCGGGGCTGCAGGGGGTCTTCTACTGCAGAAAGAAGAAAAGAAGGAGACAAGTGAATACTGGGAAAGGAGCAACCGAACAGATGGATGTGATCACAAAATAGGTGAAGGTGGTGCTGAAAATAAAAAGGCAACTGGATCTATCTGTACTGAATGGCAAAATAGCTATCTATACCTTTCAGCATAAGCAACCAATAAGTAAGGGCTATAGGGCCATTTATCTATACAGTACTGTCTTCCAGATGGCCAAGGATCACATAGTGTCCCACTCTCCTATACCTTATATTTTGCTGTTGACAAAATGTCTGTCTTTGTGCCATTCACCAACACCAAAGCTGGCTTACCCATCTTTGTAAGAGCTCTGGGCAAACATCAGGCACATCAAGCTACGTGTTGGCCTTCCCACAACACAAGGGATTATATGCTAGCTGGCATCACTCCTTTGTCTGCCTTCTTTGGTAAACTGCCATGTGATGGGGAGCCAGCATTCCTTGGCTACATTACAGGCCACACTTTTTAAAGAAGAAACATTATATAGAATTTTGCAAGGAGGTGACTCAAATTTTGCAGCAAGAAATAACAAAATTTTGCAAAATGTGTTAATTATGCAAATAAACTTGGGACCATTTTATTTTGGGGTGGAAAATACATTCAGTTATTGTTATGAATTACAGTAAAACCTTGGTTTACAAGCATAATTTGTAAGGTACCACAATCCATTTAAAAACCCGCTCAGACAGCAAATCATTACGGGAAAGCTTGCCTGAAGAGAAATGTTGTCATGTGTTTGCAGAATGACGCCAAAGATGGGTTCAGTCTGGCCTCCTGTAGCCAAACCTAATTAAAAATCTGGCTACAGCCTTTTGGACCTGCTCAAGTTTCTGAACACTTTCTAAAGGCAAACCTATGGAAAGTATGTTACAGTAACCCAGCCAGGATATAATCATGGCATGTGTCACTGTGGCCAGGACAGACTTCTCCTGGAACAGGTGCAGCTGGCAAACTGCTTTTAACTGTGCAAATGTACTCCTGACTCCCACCAAAACCTGGGCATCCAACTCAAGAGATGAATCCAGGAGCACACCCAAGCTGTGACCCTGTATTTTCTGAGGGAATGTAATCCCATGTAGCATTGACTGCATCTCTGTTCATCTTTTCTGGATTAAGTTTCAGTTTATTAACTTTCTGTCGTCCCACTACTGACACTGATATAGTACCAAAGCAGCTTTCTTGGATTTAGATGGAAAGAAGAGTTGGGTGTCATCTACATACTGGTGATACTGAACCCCTAAATTCCTGACCTCTCTCAATATTTCTATGTAGAAGTTAACTAGCACAGGGAACAACACAGAACACTGTGAGACCTCAGGCTGATGACCAGGGTATTGAACACAGGTTGAACCTTCTGAGTTCTCCCTTCAAAGTCCATTCCAGAGAGATGACCCAGAAGGGCGTGATGCTCGATAGCATCAAAAGCTGCTGAGAGGTTTAACATTTGAAGCAACACTCCCAGGTGATCCAACAAGCAGCGAAAGCAATCTCTGTCCCATAACCAGGTCTGAAGCCAGATTGAAAACCAAATGGACTTATAGTAGACTTCACCTCTCCAAAGGTGCTGTCCACATCTTCAGGTTGTAAAAACCAGAACTTATAAATTAACACAGGACACATAGGGGGGCATTCACAGTTACATTCAAAGGACCAGTATCAAATACAGAATTCAGGTACAAGTGGATTTGATTCTCAACTTACAAATGAAACCATAAACACTAAATACTTAAAACATGAGCTCCAGTTCTCAGGCAGTTAAATTCTATAGCCAATGTTAAAATCTGCATTTTTTCCTGTTCTTGCAAGAAATAATGACAGCTAGACATGCAGACGGCCATCAAGTTTCTCTATCACTGTTGCCTGGGAATATCTCTAAATTCCCAATTGTTTACCTGGCATCACTTTCCTAGTGCACTCAAATGACCTTTGAAAAGGAGGCCGTTCTATTCCTTGTATTACTGAAAGGAAAACAATTCTCCTCAAGGAAGAATTACCCATTTAAAGGGGAGGTGCTCCAATACAGGTCAGCCAAAACAGCTAGAGCTTTTTTCTTCATCCCAGATGTTACTGCTTCATTTGACTCATATTACATATACCTCAATCAATCTAGGCTGAAGCCCCAAATGAACATGCTGCATTGGCAATTTTTCCAGTTTCCAGTTCTAAATTCTCCTTTATAGTAGTTACAGCAACCCTCCTCCTCTTCCAGCTTCTTTTTTTTTCTTGCGTCAAAACTCCTCTTGCAAACTAAAGAGGAAGCAGCATTGATGCCACATTTTGCAGCCACGTCTGCAAGCTGCCCACCCTTTTTACATAGAGGGTGGAAAGACCTGCAAGCTGGAAGGCCTATCAACACAGTTGTTGCTGCAGCCCTGCAAAGACAAGATGGACGCCACAAAAAAATGCAAACCAACCCCCCCCCCCGAATCCCCTACCTGGGCACGCCTGGAGGGATGCCGGGTGGAACACGCGCTGGCCGTGAAGGAATCTGAGGCGGGGCTGAGAAAGGGTCATTGTTAGCAGCAAATGCACTTTGTGGTCCAGGACGCGAAGGAATGGGTGGTGCGACAAAAGCAGAAGGCCCTGCGGCTGGGATGGGGACCATTGGAGGGCCTGGCATGGGACCCCTCACCGCTGGGGGTCTCCCAGGTGGCAACACGGTAGACGGAGGCCTGCGCTGCGGCGTTGGGCTGCAAAGGAAAGGGAACCCACATTAAGTAAAACTAGTTAGCACAGTTGAGGAGAACAGCCTCTCAAATTGCATCCAACATCGACTGACAAAAGTTGAGTAGAATGTTCAAACTGCAAGAAAGAGAGGCGAATGTAGTCCTCCAAGGTCTTCCTGGATTTCTGAAAAGGACATGAATTTGTGTGTGTGTGTTATTCATTTTAAATCTGCCCCTATCAAATTCTTGCTGTCTTGGCTTCCCTGCACTGTTGAATGAAAAGCTATGGCAGAACCAGGCCCCCAATTCCACATGCCGACTCACCTATGCCCACTGCTTCCTGGCTGCAGCCACGTGTCATCCACCGGAGGCGGCACTGGGGTGGAAACTGTGCTGGTACTGATGTCTCCAATGATGTGCAACGCTTCCTTCAAGGCGTGATACATTCGTAACATGTCATCGCGGCGCTGGGCCTGGTCTGCAGATTCTTCCATCAAGCTATTTTGGTCTGCAGAAGAGTACAGGTAGGCAAGCAGCTCTGAATGGATGAAATCCTTGGTCTGTGGTGGTGGTGGTGGAGGAGGAGAAGAAAAACACAGAAGTAAATGCCTGTCATTGGCAAAAGGACCAATGCGCACTCCCTCCCTTTCAAAAAGATTAGCCTGGTTGATCGGCCATGCATATTACTCTACCTGCCAGCATTATTTTTATCACTGTTAACCAGTACAAAAGGTAATCTTTGATTGCAGTTTATGCTTCTGTTGCAGGCTATTCATATACAGTACAAACCTGTAAAGCATCCAAGTATTCAAAAATGATGCACTGTTAACATTTAAACACTGATTTTCTCACAAAAGGAAAAAGAAACTAAGGGAGAATAATTCTCATTTTTAGACTGTGGAGCCATGCAGGTGCCCATAACTGCACCACTGATCTGCAGGTATATCACTACCCAAGAGGAAAGACTTATGTATGTGAAAGTGCATATAATTTACAGTGTGGCAGTCAGGTGTGCACGATCTCATGTATAACAGTATATTTAATGGCTTGTAGATCAGGTTTGTGATAAATTCTGGTCACCGCATCTCAAGAAAGACATAGTGGAACTGGAAAAGGTGCAGAAGAGAGCGACTACAATGATTACTGGGCTGGGGGAACTCCCTTATGAGGAAAGGCTAAAACATTTGGGGCTCTTTAGTCTGGAAAAAGGCGCCTGAGGGGGGATATGATTGAGACGTACAAAATAATGCAGGGCATGAGTAAAGTGGATAGAGGGAAGCTCTTCTCCCTCTCACAAAATACCAGAACTAGGGGACATACACTCAAATTGAGGGCTGGGAGAATAAGAACAGATAAAAGAAAATATTTTTTCACCCAGCGCGTTGTTAGTCTATGGAACTCTCTGCCACAGGATGTGGTGATGGCATCTGGCCTGGATGCCTTCAAAAGGGGATTGGACAGATTCCTGGAGGAAAAGTCCATCACAGGTTACAAACCATGATGGAGATGTGTGTCATCTCCAGGCTTAAAACCGGGGTACTTCAAGGGCCAGATGCAGGGGAGTGGTATCAGGAGACAGATATCTAGGCTCATGCACTCCCAAACGCATCTGGTGGGGCCACTGTGAGATACAGGAAGCTGGACTAGATGGGCCTTTGGCCTGATCCAGCATGGCTCTTCTTATGTTCTATGTTCTTATGTATTGTGTTCAAGGCAATAACGAACTATGCTCTATGTCACCCAGAGCAAATATGAATTATGCGCTACCCTTAGCAGATGGGTGCGGAATAAAAGGATGTCAGAAATCTTTTATAAAGAATGTACAGTATTAGAGATTTGGAACAAATGGAGACAGGTATCTTGTAGTGAAATTTCATCTTTAACCCCAGTAGTGGAGCTCGAAGGTTTTCCAAGATACAGTATAAAGGGACTGAAGAGTATATTAAAAAGAATGGTATAATGAAATTTGGAATACTGCAATTAACAGTAAGCTGACGTCTGAAATTGGAAGTTTAAAAAAGGAGAGTTGAAGAATAATAGATGTGGTGATATATGAGATGAATTTATAAATGCTGTACTGGATAAAGGAAAGGGAGACTGGCAGACAAAGATTATATGTATTTTTGGAAGGTGTATGGGGACAGTTAAAGAATTGAAAGGATAACATATATAAGTAAGGGGGGGGGAGTAAGATACATTGGTCCCCAGAGTGAAGGAAGCACTAGTTGTGTTTTGTTGTTCTTGTTTTGCTATAGTTTCTTTTTTTACATAAATAAATAAAATTAACTTTAAAAAGATAAGGATGCTGACAAATTGGAACAAGTTCAGAGGAAGGCAATAAGGATTAGGGGACTGGAAACCAAGTCTTAGAAGGAATGACTGAAAGAACAGGGCATGTTAAGCCTTGAGAAAAGAAGTCTGAGGGGAGAAATGATAGGACTTCTCAAACACTTGAAAGGCTATCATGCAAGGGAGGCACAAGATCTCTTCTCAATTCAGCAGGGGACACAACAATGGGCTCAAGTTATAGGAAGCCAGATTTTGGATGAACATCAGGAAAAATTTAGTAACTGTGAGAGCAGTAAGGCAATGGAACCCATTACCTTGAGAGGTGGTGAGTGCTCCAATGCTGGAGGCAAAGTTCCCTCTATGATGTGCTGCTGTGTGGCCACGCAAACACCTGGTGCCCTTCACTCAAGTGTTTTCCACCCCTCCTCACCCGTCACAACCGTTTCCCTTGTAGCTGTGATGGAATCTGCCGGGGAGATGTTGCTTGTACCCGGGTCAACACAGAGGATTGCTCCACTCAGCGGGGATGAAAATTAGAGGGCATGTTGGATGGAGGCATTCAAGGAAAATGTAGACAACCACCAAGTGCCCTTTGATTTGTATTCGTGCCTTGAGTAGGGGGTCCTGCCTTGTAGTCCCCTTCCAAATTCATGATTCTACGAATCAAATCTACAGCAGGGGAGGAGAACCTTTGCCCCCCCCCCAGATGTTTTAGACTACAACTCCCAGAATCCCAAGCCTATATTGCCAACAATAAAGGACTGTGCGAATTGTCATCCAAAACATCTGGAAAACCAAAGGTTCCCCTTCAATGAGCTACAGGGTGTAACTTGCTGAACACAGCCAAAAACTCCTTAACTCCCTGATGAATCTAATAAGCAATGTCAGCAGTATGGCGCAAACCCAGCTTCACCCAAAAAATAAAGGACAAAGCAACTCACATTGTTGATCATTAGGTGCATTATTGTCTTTGGCATAAGGTCCCTAATAGATTTGTTGATGATACCAACATAAGAGTCAACAAGATTGCGGATCGTTTCCACTTGGCGCTCCAGCTGAGGATCCATAGAAAAGGTGTTCTCCTGAGCCCCATCTTCATTCTCTGCCTGAAAGTATATAAATTGACAGTATTGGGTGGCTTACTAAATGACCAGTTCCCTAGACAGCACAGGAAGAGTTGACCCACTGTCATAATTACATGCTCATTTGACTCTCCTTTCACAATTTCCCTGAAAGGCAGTCTGTTACTCTGTAGTAGTAAAAACATCAAACTGCTTCATGGTATGTGATGGAATAACCAGCTTTCTCAGCTGGAAGTCTAGTGCAAGAGAAGCTCCCAGTCAGAGAAAACAGTAGCTGCTAAAATACCACTGTTGAAATGGTAACACTAGTGACAGCTTTCAACAAAACTACCCCTCCCTTTCCTTCAGAAGACTGAGGAAGGAAAAAGAAATGTTTACTTGGTCTTTCTCAGGATAAACACCAGCACGAAGAAAGGATGCCTTCCAGCTGTCCACATCTTCCTGGGAGTCACAGGCAAGTTCTATCTGACGCAGGTCTTTATATACATTTCTAAATCAGGAGTCGAAGAAGAAAAGTGTGAAAATGATAAATCCCACCCAAACAGAAAAGCCCAAACTGTGCAATAAAAATAAATCCTATAACAGGAAGATGATGCAGATTTATCTTCACTTGGATTAAGTCAATTTTTCCTGCTAGAATGAAAAATATATAGGATGACATAACAGATGAAATGTTAGTTCAGCCATCAAAAACTGCTGTCCAACCAAAGCAATAAGTGCCCAGGATAACTGGGCAATACAATGGTCTCCATTCAATTTTAACCTTAAAACACTACAGATTATCTATTGTATACTTTCTTAGCTTGGTGTTCAGCAATCTGCACTACAAATCCCATGAACTGAGATATCTGTGAGCTGAAACTTAAATCATCAAAGTATCAAAGTGAAGAAGCATTTTTAGTTTGTTTCCTTGTTTTCTAACAGAACTATGACATGTTTTCTCTTAAGACTGACAGAGATAGAACTCAAGAACTCAATCATGCTCTGATGTACAGTATGCAGCCACTTTTCGGGAGCCAAATCTCTGCTGCAGCTCTAACCTTCATCTCATAACGGAGACAACAAATCCTTGGATTTGTATACTGACCATGCAATGAGCAAATATCTTGGAAGAAGACTGATGATGGTGAGCAATGGGAATCAGTCACTACTTTCTCAATCATGGAAACTTTCTCTCTGAAGAATGATCAATGCCGGAAATAGACCCAGAATTTCACTAGTGTGCTGTGTATAGAACTCTGTTCTACATCTGGAATGAATGTGGAGTTCACTTCTAGTATGTATGCATTTTAAGAAATAAGCTTAGCTGACCACTCTCAAAACTGTTGGCTTATTCAACACCAGTAAAACAACTTCCTGACAGGTTTTTCGTATAAGAGTTGAACCAAATGACCATATCTTTTCTCTAAGAGGTCTGAAAGGGAACAGCGCAGCTGGAGAAGAACCCGGACGGTTATTAATAAGGCTGCCGTTGTTTCCCAGACTAGGCGCTATTCCAACGCGATCAGGGAGGCTCAAAGATCTTTTTTCTCCCTGAGAATTGGTGAGGCCTCTAACCACCAGGCAGAGCTCTTCCGGGTGGTTCGGGACCTCACCAATCCTAGTCTGGCCAGGCCTCCTCCTACTGATTTCAGTAGCGAGAAACTTGCAGCCTTTTTTCGTTCTAAAATTGAGGCCATCCGGGCCGGCTTCGACTCCGGTTGCAGTAGTACCGCCCCGGCATCCCCAGTTGCTGGTCCGCCTTCGTCGCCTCGGTTGGATGTACTTGGGCCTGTTTCTGCTGTCGAGGCCTCCAAGGCTATGGCTCACTGCCAGCCGGCGTCCACCCCTTTCGATCCCTGCCCTGCCTGGCTAATCAAAGCAGCCAGCGGGACTATGGCCGAATGGGCTTCGGTTATCGCCACCGCCTCCTTCAGCGAGGGGGTTTTTCCCTCTCGTCTGAAGGAGACGGTGGTAAAGCCCATTCTTAAAAAACCAGGCCTCTCTCCGGACGATCTAGCAAATTATTGTCCTATTGCTAACGTCCCGTTTATGGGCAAGGTGATCGAGAGGGTGGCGGCGGTTCGGTTGCAGTCGTACCTGGAGGATCCTTGCCAGTCCGGGTTCAGGCCTCGTCGGGGGACCCAAACAGCTTTGGTCGCGCTGCAAGATGACCTAATCTGGGCGGCCGACAGGGGTTGCTCTACCCTGTTGGTCCTCCTGGATTTGTCAGCGGCCTTTGATACCGTCGACCACGGTATCCTGTTGGATCGACTCTCTGAGGTTGGAATCGGAGGCACTGCTCGCAGTTGGCTCCGATCCTTCCTGGAGGGCCGTCCACAGTATGTTCTGCATGGGGGGGAGTTGTCGGCTCCTTGGATACTCCCTTGTGGGGTTCCACAGGGGTCGTCGCTGTCCCCTATGCTGTTTAACATCTACGTAAGGCCACTGGCTGGGGTCATTAGGAGATTTGGAGTCTGCTGTCACCAGTACGCTGATGACACACAGCTCTATCTCTCCTTTTCCACCTCTGCAGTGGAAGCTGTGAGGATCCTTGATGAGTGCCTGGATGCCGTGCTGACTTGGACCGGGGCGAACAGGCTTAAGCTCAACCCCGAGAAGATGGAGGTCATGTTCTTTGGGAGTTCACCATCTGGGTATGGTGGCCCTCTTCCTTGTCTGGGGGGGGTTCCCTCCAGCCAGTGGAGAGGGCGCGGAATCTGGGCGTGGTCCTGGACCCGGCGCTGACCATGAAGGCTCAGGTGGCGTCGGTGACCAGGGCCGCCTATTACTATATCCGCCAGATTGCCCAGATCCACCCGTACCTGGATGTTGACTCTCTGAGAACAGTGGTCCAAGCACTGGTGATCTCGAGGCTGGACTACTGTAACGCCCTCTACATGGGGTTGCCCTTGACTCTTCTCCGGCGTCTGTAGCGGGTACAGAATGCGGCGGCCAGACTGGTGGTTGGTGCGCGTCGTTATGACCACATCACCCCAGTCCTGGTCCGCCAGCACTGGTTGCCCATTGCAGCCCGGATTAGATTCAAGGTCTTGGTTTTAGTTTATAAAACCCTCCATGGCTTGGGACCGGACTACCTGACAGAGCGTATCGTCCAGCGATCCACCTCGGCCCGTCCTGTTCGGCAGGTGCGAGTGCACTCGCTGCGGGTTGCCACTCCACGAGAGGCCTGGAAGACGGTCACCCGGAACCGGGCCTTCTCTGTGGCAGCCCCCTCCTTATGGAACTCCATCCCCAGCGAAGTGCGCTCTGCAGAGTCCCTGCAGGCCTTTCGGAAAGCCTTAAAAACGTTTTTATTCCGAGAGGCCTTTCGCGAGTTTTAATTTTTTTTCCCCGCCATCGCTACTGATTTTATTGACCTATGGATATTGCTGACTATTGGTGCTCCCAATTTTAATTGTTAGGACTTATGCCGTCCTGGGGTGCTGGGATGCACTAGGATTTTATATCCTATATCTGTCTTTACACTGTTTTATTGATGCTGTTTTTATTAGATTCTGTTGTACTTTATTGTTGTTTGTTTGGCGCTTGGCTCGCCCTTTGTTCGCCGCTTAGAGTTCTATTTTAGAAGATAAGCGGGATACAAATATAATAAGCAAACAAACAAACAAACAAACAAACAAACTATTCTGTAATACTACATCAGGCATCCTTTACCTCTGTTCCGTGTTAAAGATAGCAAAAACATGCTTGTTAGACATGAAGCCTTTCTCCACATCCCTGATTTTTAAGTTGTCCAGAGGCAGCATGTACTTCTTCTCTTTCTCCTGTGAGGACAAAGGGGAGGGGAGGATGAAAGACAAAAACATGTATGTTGGCTTTCTTCTGTGACAAAAAAAAAAATTCAACACACTTTAAATTTGACCATCTGTAAGGTCTTTCACAATTCATCCTCAGAGAAGGATGATTTTCAAGCTCATCAAATGCATGTGCAGAATCTGAACACAAATAATACAATGAAGCATTTATATAATGTTATTTATATATATGTACTTGTTCAATGCACTGTGATTTTCACTGCTCAAATCTGTAAACAAAATACTGTACTTATAATATTGTATGCTTTACTATTGCTATGATTAAAAAGAAATCTCAGTAGATCAAGAGAAATAGTGAAACATATCCACATTTCCCACAGCTAGTTGGACAAAATTGTACTGTATGGAGGGCTCCAACCAGCAGGTTACCAACTGTTTTCCAGGCTCATCCTAAGATTGATTTCAAGTTAAAAGACCTCCACAGTTTAAAGTTTGGCTGATTAAAGGACTGTCTGCCTCACTACTTAATAACAAGAAACATAGGAGAAACACTTTTGAAGATTCTACCACTTATAGGGAAAGCTGGAAAGACAACCATGCTTTTAGGACATGTTTCAGAAGTCATACTTCTGTGTTGCTTCCAAATGGTGAAATACAGTGTCTCACAGAATGGGTCCCATATCACTGCTTTTAATAATCAATGCCATTCCCTTTAGCTTAGCATTTTAAGCAGCCTGAATAGTATTGTTGTTGTCTGAATGACTGCTTTTCATGTTCTTATTATATTTCAGTGTTTTATTGGTTACCTGTTACATACTGCCTCAGTGGCTCTGGCCAAGAGACAGTATGAAAATATTATATATTAAAGAATGCATTAATTAGAAATCACCTAAAAGCCTGACATCTGATGGAGTTTTAAAATCAAGTTAGATCTTCTGCAACAGGCCAGTGCCATGTCTCTTCCTACTGCCACCAACTGCAAATGTGTCCCTTCTCTCCATCCCGCCACCTCCACAGGTACATCTCATCAGAACACAGGAAAGGGCCTTCTCGGCTGCTGCACCCAGACTCTGGAACTCCCTCCCACTAGAGGCCTGGACTGACCCATCTCTGCTGTCTTTCCGGAAACAGGCAAAGACCTTTCTCTTCAGGCAAGCTTTCCCTGAATGATGGTCTACCTATTATGTGTATTTCATATGAATTTATCATACATTGTCACATAGACTTTGTTTTTATAACCACTTATAACCTTGTGTGATTGCATTGACACTATGTTTTCAATGTTAGTTTCCATCCCTCAGAACTTTTACATCAATTTTTTTATTCTCTAACTGCCCAATTCCCTGTTCTCAAACTTGAATATGTCTTAATTGTACTGGACTGTATATTGTCCCTCATTACCGTAAGCCACCTTGGGCCCCTTTTCAAGGAGAAAGATAGGGTAAAAATACTCTAAATAAATAAATATTACTGCTTTGTACTCATCATTAAATAAGCTTTAATATTGGAAGCTTAGTAGAAAAAGAATGGAATCTTGTTTCAGAAGTCTTTCTCCTGTGTTGCTTCCATATGGCAAAATACAGTGTCTCACAGAGCCGACCCCATATCACTGCTAAATAATCAATACAATTTAGAGATTTAATGAATTAAGATTAATCTGGCATTTTATTACCTCAAAGGACTTCCTTTTGTTTCACCAATGCCTTAAAGAAAGACACAAGCAAAGAATCTTTCTGCAGTCTGTCTTAGATCTGAAGCCAGACCAGAAACACCATCTGCTTTGCATTTTGATAGCTCAACTGTGCTTACTGCCATTTCAGGTTCATAAGAACCAAGTTTTAGCAAGCAAGTTTAACCAAAGAATAAGGTGATGAAGCAGAAAGAAAAAAATACAGGGCTAAAACTGCTGACTTCATTTCCAAATGTTGAAATTGCACTACTTACTGCAGAGCACTAGTTACAATTCAAAGACTGATCTATATGATCACCATACAAAGCTAATTAGGAACTGTGTGGAACACTCTCAGTTTTATACAAATTTGCAGTGTTTCTAATGAACAGATCACTTTCTGCTTAACTTTGCTGTCTTATAAGATATAAAGAGGCTGTAAAATACTGTATTGAATACTGTATTTTGGTGTTTATACTGGTGTTTCAACACTGCTTTACTACTCGGTTTTACTACTGTCCAAATTATAATGTACAGCTTCTGTGCAATCTTCATAAAGTTTTTTAAAATTTATTTTGGAAAACATAGATTCCATTCTTCTACTGTAAAAACATTACTTAAAGTAGCATATGACAAATTATAGAATCACAGAACAATCAAGTTGTAAGGGGCTTATAAGTCCAGCAAGTCCAACCCCATATTGAATGCAGGAATCCAAACCAAAACATATCTAGGTGGTTGCCCAATTTTCTCTTAACAGCCTCCAGCACTGGAGTGCTCACTACCTCCCAAAGGAATTGGCTTCATTCAGCCAAAATCTGGATTCCGTTAACTTGAGTCCATTATTACATGTACTGGAATCTGAGATAATTGAGAACAGATCCTATGATTTCCATTAAAGTATTTAATGGTATGATTTCCATTAAAGTATTTGAAAAGTGCTATCATATATGTTGTCTTCTTTCCTGACATTCGTTTTCCTCATAGGGCTGGGTTTCCAATCCCCTGATCAACCTCATACAGTAATACCTTGGTTTATGAGTGCCTTGGTTTAAGAGTGTTTTGCAAGACTAGCAACCATTTCTGATCAAAGTTGATTAGAAGTTGATTAGAAATGGCTGCTAGTCTTGCAAAACACTCTTAAACCAAGGCACTCATAAACCAAGGTATTACTGTATATGGATTACTAACTCTACAAATTTCAATGAATAACTATATAAGATGTTCTAGAGATGGCTTATGTAGCCTTCAAAAATACAAAAATATCAAACAAATGTTGGAAATATAAGAGACAGGAGGGGAGTTTTTAACCATATGTGGTGGCCATGCAAAGAAGCAAGATTATACCGGAGAATGGTACATGAGTGTTTACAAAAATTCTATCATGTAATTTACTATTTAAGCCAGAGTTATTTCTAGTGAATATTATGGTGGAGATTATAGATATGAAAATACTGCATGTAGTGATTCATGTAATAACCATAGTTAGAATTCTGTATACTATGTACTAGAAGAAGACACAGATACCAAAACAAGAAGAAGTGATAGAAAAATGGCTGGAAGTTTGGGAAATGGACATATTGCCAAAAACGTTAAAGGACCAATCCATGGAGAAAGCAGGAAGAACCTGGGTCTGTTTTACAGAGGAATTTGCAAGAAGTTAAGAAAGAGAACTGGAGGAAAGGGGAGAGATAAACTAACAGAAATAGTTGATGACAATTCCTAACAGCAACAAGCAATTGAATAGGGCTAACATAGTATATAAACAATACACTTAAGTAGAGATGAAACCAATAATGTAGCTATACTCTTCTCCCCTCCCCCATTTCCTGTCTCTCTTCCCTCCCACCTGCTTTTTGACCCTTCCCTTCATTTCTTCCCCTCTCCCTGACTTAACTCATAGAAAGATAAAAAAAAATAGTATACTATTTTTAAAAAAGTTAAAGTGACAGGCTCACAAATCCACACATGCACCAGAGCTCACAATGCACAACTTAACTTCAAAATATAAAGAGTAATCCTGCTTTATAACCTTATATACTGTGCATCTTTACACTTACTACTATGCACCTGCATTTGTTACTGATGTTTTTCAGCACTAATCTCTTCCTTGCTGCCTGAGGAAACTCTTGAAGCTTAGGCTAACATGAGCTAAATACACAGTGCCTCCCTACTCTGTTCATTTGATTTAGACATAATAATAGATGCTACTTGTGATAGGCAGAAGAACAGATTCAAGATAAATCCAAGGAAATCCTGACAAAATACTGGCCGAACCCCAAACGTGCAGATTTAAAGGATTTCCTCCCAGCAAAGAATGAATGCTGGTGACAGAACCAAGGCATCACAACCAGAATCATGCTATCAATTGCCCTAGATGCAAAATGGGATTACATCTCAGGTTCTGTGTCAGGATTTTGGTATCCGTGCCAGAAACCAAATTCAAACACTAGGTTGCCTGCTGATAAATAAAACTGTGATTTGGCAAACAGTGAATGAAATCAAAGAGCCAGAGTAACCCAACATGCAGCTGGGGCCAAAGGAAAGCAAACATTAGCTGCTGAATTAAGGTTGGGTGGGCTGGCAACCAGTCAAACAAGTCACTAACATACAGTATAAATGCACCACATGAGCCAACAGCTGCACATGCTGGTTCCCAACATGGAATGCTGCAAGAATAAGCAGGGAGGCTACATCTAAGATAGCAGTCTTGCTGCAAATTAAACCGCCAGTACTCAAGGCCATGGAATAGTTACAAGAAAAGAGAATGGCACAGTGGTCGGCAAAAGTGGATGAGTAGGTGGGAACCATGGACCCATAAGGAAAAAACAAACAAAAAATAAAATAAAATAAAACATGTGCAGGGTTGCCACTAAAATTTTATTTTTCATTTCTCTGACTTTCCCTGACCAGCATTTCAGGGAATGCTGAAATTGCATTCATTGTGTCATTTCCCCTGTCCACCTTTCAAATACAACCACGCGTTTAAAAAATGAATAGGTGGTATTGCATTAATGCAAGACTTAATGAAATGTTCCATTTGACAATTATACCAGTCTCAACTGCAGAAATATTTGTCAAAGTAAGAGACTTAAGTAAGAAATATTTGTCAAAGTAAGAGACTTAAGTAAGAGCTTCTTTCAACGTTAACTGGGCCAACATCTGTTTCGCAGTGGCACCAAAACTTCAAATTCAATTCAATAAATTCTGAATGCTAACGAATGACATAACATTTTTGTGATTGTTTTAAAGGTATACTAAAAATTTAACGTTCGATCTAGAATGGTTTTTCTGAAGCCACATTACAAAACTTACATATCTGAAATTACAATAATAAATTACAGTGGACCCTCGTATAACAAATGGCTTGTATAACATAAAATGTGTACAACATAAAAATTCTGGAGATAGGGGAAATTTGCTTAACAGAATTGCCTATGGGGCAAATCCGTACAACATAAAAATGGTCACGATTAGGGATTATTCTGTTTTCAATGCATTCCTATGGGAAATTTGTATAAAGGAAAATTTGCTTAACATAATTTCATTTGGAACGAATTAATTCCTTTATACAAGGCACCACTGTATAAATTATTTATTATAATTAAATTATATATTTTAATTATATTTAATTATATTTTAATTTTATATTTTAATATATTTCCCTGACTTCAGACCAATTTCCCTGATTTTCCCTGACCAATTTTCATCTCCCTGACTTTCCAAAAAGTGGCAACCCTGGGCTATTGGGACAAGTATCTCTATCATCATGAGGAAGCAAGCAAACCAGCAAGCAAGAACAAAAAGGTTAACCCACTTTGCCTGTTTTATGTTGAGTTAAACATGCATATGAACTGCAAATTCTATCTTAAGCTCTAGAGTACTGAGTCTGGCAGTCAAGGCTAAAAATTTAAGAGTTAGCAGGCACATGTTTGACATACCCCTGAGCCCAGCTCCAGTATTCCCTCAACCTGCAGAAGAAGATGAGGATTTGGGCTGAAAGACCAAAGGAAAGCATGGACGCAAGCACAGTATGGGAGATTATGGAATCTATTTACAGTAATACCTTGGTTTAAGTGTAACTTGGTTTAAGAACGTTTTGCAAGACAAGCAAACATTTATTCTAAATTCTGACCTGATCAACAAGTAATGCCTTGCAATACAAGCAAATGGAACAGGTCACATGATCACAAGTGAGCCAACAGTGGCTCTCTCCCCAACCCAGCTGGATTGTGGGTGATGGTCTGGAACGTTCCATCTCAGGCAGTCTCCAAAGCAGAGGGAGGAGAGGAATTGAAGTTTCCCTTGCACCAGCCAGGAACGCTTTGAAAGGGGAATGCAGGTTAGGCATTTGTTTTATTTTTATTTTTATGTAATTTATTTTTAACATCCTATCTTATTTTTCAAACCATTTATAGTCATAGGGAAGCTGGTTAAGTGTGTGTATGGATACAAATTGCATTCTATTATTGTCACATTAATAACAGAGTAAAATCCAATTGTTAGTCCCAAACACAGCAGATTCTGCAGCCAGGTACCTGAACCATGGTGTGGACTTGGACTTCTAGCCAACTTCTTTTGAGAGTTCTGGCATTTTGTGTGTACAGTATGTGGTCTACGGGCCCCTAGAATGAATCATCTGAGTTTCCATTATTTCTTATGGGGAAATTTGCTTTGATATAAGAGCGTTTTGGTTTACAAACATGTTTCCAGAACAAATTATGCTCATAAACTAAGGTATTACTGTACTACCTATGCAGATGTTGGAGGGGTTTTCTAAATAAGTTTGCTTGGGAAATTTAAAGGGAACAAAACTGGGCATGAGCATATTCAAAGAAAATAAATAAATAAAAAAAAACAAATGAAATGAACTAGGATGTTTCCTTGAAAAATAAATCATTACATTCCAAAATTACCCCCATCCATGCATCTGTCATTTGATTTGGGGTAATTCTAGTGAGAATACGGGAGAGAGACAAAGTCTGTCTTAAGCTTACAATCGCCACCTCTACAGCACAGCCAATTCCCTACCCCACCCAGTTCACATCTCTGCATCAACACAACTGCCTCACTTTTTCCAACCCTGCTAAAAAACCAGCAGCACTATCACTGACTCATTGACTGGCTGTAATTCACTTGCATCGAAGAAGTAGTCAACAGAAATTCTAACAGCTAAAAAACAGCAAAAGGAATTCACCCACTTGTCACACAGGAGCTGTCCCATCTCCTGCTGCCCAGAGACCAACTGAGGCAAGGCATTTATGTGCATGAAACACATTATAGAAATTGATGTCCTCTATGATTGTCTACATAAAAAGTTGCTTTCCTACATTTCCTACATTTCCCTACAATTCATAAGTGCTACTCTCTCTCTCTCTCTCTCTCTCTCTCACACACACACACACACACACACACACACACACACACACACACACACACACAAATAATTATTTGTGCCTAATAATTCTGAAGCAATATTAAACTAACACCCATTTTTATTAAATGTTCTTTGACACTGTTCTTAAATGAATGCTGCTACATATTGGCTGCTTACTGTTGCAACCCTTTAACAAAAGCTGCTTTCTTGAGAGAGGAAAAGCAGCTCTCTGCCTTAAACTTTAGACAGCCTGCGTGCTAGAACAGAGGAAGCAGGCTGCCTGCATGAGAGATGAAAGAAATGTGAGCTGAGAGATACGAATAACGGCAGTCGACTGCAATTAATTTCCGTACCAGGGGACCTAAAGACAAAGGCTTCAGGTTCACCTTTATTAATTTTAACAGCATTACACAATGTGTTTACCAATGAAGCGGATAGGCTAATGGTCATGTAACGATTACTACAATTGGTTAATTGAGATTCTTTGATCCTTATACACGACTAAGCAGAAAGGTGGGACATCTCGGAAAGCAGAGAGCCCCTCCTTTCTATGGCCAGGTCAAGAGAGGACTCATGCCAGGAGTGCATTCGCTCACTGAAGCAAAAAGGTCCTTGTGACCCAGCATTTTGGAACCAGTTCCCAAGCAGTTTCTCACAGCTTACGGTCATGTGATTTGAACTATTTGAAATGATGTGAGATGATTCAATCATCCCCACAACTAATTCTTGAAACTTCACATTTCTTTCTTAAAGCACATAGTTTTGAGCTCAGAATTTTTTTGTTATTATCTGAAAGAAATTAACTAAAATATACGAGCTCTCTGATGAGGGTTTTAGATGAGGTAGGAAAAACATAGGGCTGGATAAGGAAGTGATCATATGGTTTAATAAATTGTAAATTAAATTAAAGGGCAGCTAATAAAAATCTCTGCCACATTCTCTTATCTAGCTTGATTGGGTCTGAAAGATTACCAGCAGAGCTGACTTTTACTTGTACGGTGGTATTCTCATTCAGTCTGGAAGAGCATTTATACCAAGCTTCACTCCTTTCTTAATCTTTTATTTTAAACTTTTAAAAATATGCTTATATAATTTACTGTTTTTACTAAAAGAAGAGTTTTGATTCTAAAATGGAAGGGAGTTAAAAGATTTGTTATGATAAGGAGTGATAAAACGCTAGACCTGCTTCCTGGAGATCCAGATGATACAACCATAAAGAACACTAAGAAAAGAACTAAGAACAGCTCAAATGCTGATTCCCTACTGACTTCCTACCATACATCCTGAAAATAACTCCGTACTGATGAATGTATTCCTGCATGGAGCAGGGAATTGGGCTTGATGAGCTAATAGGGCCCTTCCAACTTCACCATTCTACGATTCTATGACCTTTGAAATGGTAGAAATGTTAGTGAACTCTTTCCTTTGGCTGAAAACAGATTTAGTTTGCTAGAACTGCTGGTAGAAGAAAATTCTCTCAACACCTCTGTTGCATAGTCACTCAAAGAGCAAGAGAGGGGATGTGTTCTTCCAGCTTGGAATTCATTGCAGACTCCAACTCTTCCAAACCCACAACTGCAGAAAGCAGAGGAGGAGTCACAGCTACTTTTCAACAGCCTAACAATCTAATAAGTAAAATGGATATGTTGGAAGAGTCGCGAAGTAGAAAACTAGAAGAACCTGAGATTGACACAGTTGCAACCACCGAGCCGATGTGTAAAACGGAGGCAAATCCCCCTCCAACACAAAAAAGGACCTCAGCAATTCTAATGTTTGCCATTTTAAAGCTGAGTGTAAAGACTACAGACATACCCAAAACCAGAAGTGAGTTATGTAGTGGGGGGAAACTGAAGTTGCACTAGATTTAGAGCATACCATGTTGAACACAGACACTGGAGAAACAGCCAGGCAATTATACTTTCATAAAGCTATCTCCTTTGGTTAGAAGCCCACAAGATTGATCTTGAGAACGATGAAGAGACTTCCAAGTTCCTCCCAAAAATGGAGGCTAGCATTGACATTCTGGCAAACTACCATCCCTCTGATGCTACACAAAGTTATTATTTTTAAGCCAGTTTCAGCATCCAGTATGTCCAACTTTCAGGAACACAGCAAGAATCTCCCTAAAGTCATGGGGACACCTGGGTAGAGACAATGGTCTGGGGTCTGCAGGGGAAGGGTCTAGAAATATTAAAACTGAAACGGATGCCCCTGGTGATCTAATTAATTAAAGAGATGCAGCAATCAGCAAGGTTACTACTAGATAATGCTGAACCCCTCAAGGATTTCAATAGGTTGGGCTCAATGACAATACCTCTCTGATCAAGTTAGCTGATCCCCTTTATATTAAAGATACACTGGGAAACTATAATAACGAAGACTGGGCTCCTATAGACTACTATCCCTCTATGCTGGTCGCATCCTTCCCTTCCAAAGACTGCTAATTACTAGATGTGAGCCAGTTTGTATTGGGGGTAGGATAGCACTTGAGGAAGGGAACTCTCATTGAACTATCCTCTGTCAGTGGGGAAGAAACAGTCCCAAAGTCAAATGAAATAAAACATCATGAAAACAATGGGGGTCAGAGATACAAGCATCACTGTACAATCCTGAAAACAACCAGAAATTTACTACTTCCACTGAACTGTTATCAGGGAACATGGCAGGCTGGGCAAAAATATTTCTCATACCTTTGACATGATCTGCTGCAGACATGGTACTAGATAGTTTCAACTCCTTTAAGAATAATGCAGTACCAGGGCAGGGACCTGGGAGTTTGAAAGGAGGGCTGGGTATTCTTATATCAACTTCCTTGAAGGATAAATCCATTATGACACCTCTTCTGAGATTGCCCTAACAAGGGGAAGGAGGAACCTGCTGATCGTAAATGCACATTTACTCCCCACTTGTAGAAACAAAGAACTTGAGGAAAACTTGAAAGCCCTAAAACTATGTAAATGTCTGTATTTCAGAACAACTGGATGCCCTGATTCAGTTAGTTAGTGGCCCACATGTTTGCATGGATCAAGATGGCAACTTTCTGGCATCTGAATACAAATAAATGGAGTAGGTCTCATGATCACAAGTGAGCCAATGGTCTCCCCCCCCCCCTTTGCTGGATTTTGGGTGATTGTCTGGAACATTTCGTCTCAGGCAGCCTCCAAAGTAGAGGTTTCCCTTGCACCAGCCAGGAATGTTTTCAAAGGGGAGTGGATGTTAGGGGTCTGTTTTATTTTATTTCATATTTTATTTAATTTGTTTTCCTACATCCTTTCTTATTTTTTAAACCATTTCTAAGTCATACGGCAGTTAGTCAAGCGTGTATATGGTTATAAACTGCATTGTATTATTGTTACATCAAAAACACAGAGTACAATCCAGTTGTTAGTCCCAACCAGAGTAGATTCTGCAGCCAGATACCTAAACCATGGGGAAGATGTGGACTTCTTGCCAACCTTTTTTGTGAGTTTGAGAATTTTGTGTACATAGTATGTGGACTATGGGAATCAACTGAGTTTCCATTATTTCTTATGGGGAAATTTGCTTTGATATAAGAGCGTTTTGGTTTATGAGCATGTTTCCGTAATGAATTGTGCTCTTAAACCAAGGTATGAAAGGATTTAAGGCACATCCTGAAGCTATCTAATCTTTTGTTGGTCCAACTAGAATTGTTCCAAGATACATATTTCAATGAATTCCTTGCAGCTCTGTTGTCAGAAGGAGCCACAATAATCTGTTTACTCCATTAAAGTTTCCTAAGTGAGTTCAACAAGTACTGTATTTTTCAGTCTATAAGACCCGACTGTGTACAAGACCCCCATTTTTGAACCACAAATTAATAAATCCTGGCAGAAAGGAAGGGAAGGGGAGAGAACCCAAACTGACACATGTGAATGAGCTGAACAGAGTCCCTACCCCATCAGTTTGGGTTCTCCTCCGAACACACACCAACCACTGTTTTCCCTTTCCTTTTGCCCTCCACCTTTCCAAAATGCCTCTCCACTTTGTTTGTTTGTTTGTTTTTGCAGATATCTAAGCCATCTTTGTCTTTTCTGTAGGGAAAGCCCTGGGGGTTGAGCAGCCCAATAAGAAGTGCCTTTCCCCACTCTGATTTCTGCAAAAAGGGGGGAAAGAGTATCCAGTCAAGAATCACTGAGCTTGGTCTGTGACCTTTTCAGAAGAAGATGGAGAAGGAGGAGGAGGAGCAGGAGGCTGTGTATCTTTAATCACCTTTAAAATTAATATCTTAATTTATGGTATCTTCAAACAAGTATTTTTAAGCTGTTGCTTACCTCCTTGAGTTTCTTCATAAAAGCAAAGAAAAGGGTTAGAGTTATGGCTAGCAAGAGGAAAGAGAAGAAGAAAAAAGTCTTTTGGGTCTTTCCTGCCAAAGCAGGTGCATATCTGCCCTTTCAATAAAAGAACTGTATAGTCCACCTTTACTATCTTGGCCATGGGAGTATCATACAGGATCTTGTCAAAAGCCTTGCTACTCTACATCATAGCTAGCATGATATTGGGGGGGGGGGAGGCGGGGGGGGGCAAATGTAATGCTAGGCTACATCAACTGCTATAAACTGTTAAGACAAAGAATAATGCTACTCTGTGCTACTTTAGTCAAACCTTGGTGTCAAATTCCAGGCATCCAAGTGTAAGGACACTGACAAGCTGAATTGATCTCAGAGGGTGGAATCCTGCAGAGGAAGGTAAATGAGTAAAGAATCTGGGATTCAAGCCTTAGGAGGAATGGTCTGAAGGAGCCGGGGAGGCGGGGGGGGGGGAGAAGACTGAGAAGTGATACAAGAGTCACCCTCAAATATTTGTAGGCTGTCACAAGGAGGATAGAGCATGCTTCTTTTCTGTAATTCCCGAGGGCAAGACCTGAACCAATGGTGCAAAATTAAAAAGGGAATTTTAACTTATCATTAGGGCTGTTGGTTGACAGTGGAAAGGACAACTGAAGAAAATGGAGGGATGTCCTTCATTTGAGGTTTTTAAATAGACGAGGACTAAACATCTTCAGTGATACTTTTGACTACTGATTTCCTGCTTCAACAGAGGGATGGACATGAGGATTTTTTTTGGGGGGGGGGCTCTACAGTTCTATGGTTTTATTTTTGAAGGTCAACAGAAGAAGATCAGCACACCAGGGTCTTTGAATATAACACTTTTACATCTGTTCTCTTAAATAAAATGTTTAGTGCAACATCAGTTACACAATGGCCCATTCTAAAAGTGTAAGTGATAAAGCACCTTAGCAAAGACTATTTCAATAAAGGCACATGCATGATGTCTGGGTGGACCCCAGCACTCTCAACAAACATGCCACACAGAAATTACATACCTCTTCATCCTTGTACCAAGACAAACTCTCTGCTGTCAAGACGAACCAGTACTCTTTAGAACCTCCTTTCATGATGCTGATATTGTTGATGGTCAACCAGCCTCGTCGGATTACCTGGAGTAAACAAAGAGTAGGAGGGGAGGGTGGAGGAAGGAAGAGATAATTACAGGCTATCTTGAAGAACACAAAGGAGTGCTTCCACCAAATGTTTTGACACAAAGGCTCAGATTCTAACCCCGGCTGCAGCAGGACCCCAAAAAGGAAAGGAAAGGCATTCATGTATCTCAGTTTAAAGCCTCAACCACAGCCTTGTCAAGGCCTGAAACAGGACCACTGAGTATCCCCAACATCTTTACCCATTGCATTCAGCATTTCAGAGCTAGCCTGTCCGTGACAATCTCATTTATGAGTAGGAAAATGAAGAGTACCATCAATGTTAAGCAAGGAAGCAAAAGAATTGTGCGATATTTCAATGGAAGCATTAGTACAGTATAATCAAGAATGAAATGTAGGGATTTTAGCAGAAAACCAAGGAGCAAAGGACTAAAACATGTGCAACACAATTCAGGTTCTGCAGCAGAAGACAAACCAAAAACATCAACCTTCCCACCAGATGCAGAAGAGCCAAGAGTTAATTGGGGTTTGCCCCCCAATGATTAGTGATAGGCAAGCTCCCCTCCCCAAACAAAAGGGTCCCTCTACTGTTTTTACTTTACAGTACAAGGAAAGACAAACACCGTCTCGGGCTGGAAATTAATATATCTCACCATCAAAGCAATCAAAAGCCATAGGTAGCAAATCCATTATACTGCTGTCACCATGCACTCTTGTCACTGGAAGCATGCAAGTTCAATTTGCAGAAAAACAGGCAGTAATATACAAACAGCTATAGAACCAGTGGGGAAAAAAAATAAAGATAGCTATCAGGGGTCCTCACAAGAACTACACTGATTTACAAGGCCCTCCTCCTGATTACAATGAGCTGGCTTCAGTACCAGAGCAGCACATGATCAAGACTCAGCTAATACCATGCATTGATTTGATACTTGTAGTCAGTAAGATTGTTGGCCAGAATAAATTATTTCCTGCTTGACAAGTTACCTGAACCTCACAGGAACCATAAATCCCTCTGTTTTTTTAAAAAAAAGTCCTTAAAATAGCATATTATTTGAATTGTTTTGATAAGCACTTTAGTATTGCCAAGTCCAATTGCTTTTAATTGTTTACTTTCTTTTCAATTCCTGTTTCTCTTAATCTGTCTGTGAACCTTCAAGGCAGTATAAAAATAATTACATACTGAAGTTACAGCCACTGTTTAATCAAAGAAACTAACCCTCTTTGTCATTTTCCTAAGATATTTCCTAAGATTAGATAGGTGACCTTGCCCTCTTCTTCTCTTCAGCCCACTGGATTTTCCTGCGTGCACATTACAGATGGACTTCAATCATCTCTTCACTACATTAAAATAAAAGGTTTCCCACTGAAATATGCATCATATGAAATACTGATGCATTTTTACCTCTTGAATAGATAATCCTCAAGTTGCTTGGAATTTGGACCTAGGAGGACAGGACTCATTTACCCTGTTCTATTTAATTAATTTGTTTGTTCGTATTGTTCACCAAGTGGGACAAATGCTAAGAAAAAGAAGAAGTTTATTTTATTTATATTCCACCTTTCTCCCAATAAAGAGTAAACAATCCAGACAATATAGAGGCCCACCAGTCTAAATAGTTTTTAAATAATTCTGGGGGTAAGAAATCCTCTCCTGGGGCTTTATTGTTTCTCAGTGTCTGAATAAGCGTTTTAACCTCAAGCATTGTTACCGGTGACCACTGAGGAATTGATATTCCAGCAAAAAATTATGCAAGGCATCTCTTGAATAAATTAGAGGACTGGGAAGAAGAAAATTCCATCTTTGTTGAGGAACAGTCAGGTTTTAGGAAGGGACGCTCAACCCTAGACAATTGCTTTATATTACAACACCTAATAAATAAATATACCTTTAAGGGGGGGGGCAGCTTTTTGCAGCCTTATCGATCTAAATGGAGCATTTGATTCGATAAACAGAGGACGCCTCTGGGAAAAATTGGCAATGAGAAATATAGATCCAAGATTATTGCTATTGCTCAAAGCACTGTATACAGAAACCACACTGAAGGTGAGAACAGGTTTAAATTTTGCATTGACAGACTCTGTTCCAACTTATAAGGGTGTCAGCCAAGGATGCCTCCTATCCCCATTTTTATTTAATTTTTATATAAATGATGTGGTGCCGTTTATACACAACCAGAGTTATCATATGCCAAAGATTCTAAATAGAGAAATAAATATATTATTATATGCTGATGATATGATATTGCTATCAAAAAACCAAGTGGGTATGAGGAGACTTTTGAAACGGTTCAATATCTATTGCCAAGAAAATGATTTATGTATTAATAATGATAAATCCAAAGTGGTAGTATTCGGCAAAAAAAAGAAAAACTCATAAGTGGTCTATAAATTCTAAAGATCTACAGCAGGTTAAATGTTACTGCTATCTTGGCATTAATTTTGAGGCATCAGGATCCTGGGCATCGCAAATAAAGAAAAATACATTAAAAGTACGGGCCAGTTTACAATCGGTTAACAAACTCTTAAACTACAGTTACCCAGACACTTTAATCCCAATTTTAAAATTTTTTAAAGCTAAGATAATTCCTATGTTAATTTATGGGGCTGAAATATGGGGTTTTGCAAACCTTAAGAAAATTGAACAGATCCAAACACAATTTTACAGGGCTATCATGGGAGTATCACGTTTTACTCCAGCTCATGTAATAAGAGCAGAACTTGGTGCAAAAACGATTTCAGGTCTGATTCTTGTAAGAATGGTAAAGTATTGGTGCAGAATAAGTAGCTTAAGTGAAGAAAGATTGCCCAAGATTTGTTTGGAGGAGCAGTGTGTTTCTAGGTATGAACATTCATGGTTAAAGAACCCGTTTAAGCTCTTTCCAAAATTTGGTTTTTCAGCTCAGGCTTTAAATCCTTTACGCGAAGATACAATTCATATTTTTAAGAAAAGAGTTTTTGATGTTGAGGCACAGATGGATATATCTGCTCTTGCATCTACAACAACAACAAAACGGTTGGCTAATACAAAACAATTGCATCATTATGAACAATATTTAACTGTCCCAATGAAAATGCAATATAGGAAAGCATATACTCGCTTGCGATTTGAACAAATGGATACTATGATGAAATGGGGTAGGTTTCAGGGTATCCCTATAGATAATCGTTTATATGTTTGTGGAAACCCTGCCCTCGAGGACTTAGCCCATTATGTATTAGACTGTCCCCTATATAGCAATATAAGAGAAAAATATTTACAGCACATTTTAAAGAAAGTGGAAAACAGAAGCATCTCAGAGAAACTAAGTTTTTTATTACAAACATCCAATCTAGATATAATAAACAGAGTTGCAATATTTGCTTTTAAAGCCGCTATATGCAGAGCTAAGTATTTGGATGGTATAGGTGTAAAGTGCTATAACGATTCAGAGGTTTGAAGATAGCCTCTTAGAATGGAAATTAAATGTTTTATGTAAAGGTTTTAAAATTGTAAAGTAAATACTTTTAGGGAATTTTAGTTAAATCGGTTTTAAGTATACAGTATTTTATATTATATTTTAAAAGCATTGATATTGGAGCGTTTCTTTTATTGTATGGATGATGATGAATATGTCAGGATAATATGTTTGCTTGTGTGAAATGTATATTCTGCAATGATCTGACGATTTGCAATAAATAAATCATCCCAATAAAGAGACCCAAGGGGCTCAGAATATTAGAAGGAATAGAATTAAAACTTAAATTAAACTTTAAGAAACAAACTATAGGCCATTTAAATTACAATTGATCAATTAATTTAAAGTTTAGACATGCTGTTTTAAACAGTAACTATTTAATCCGTTTTTCTCTCTTCAAACTACTGTTTTCATACAATGTTTGAAAGAATGCTGTGGTTCCTCAGACACTTCTCACAAATATGAAAGTTAGCACTGGTAAATCAAATATTGTGAAAGACAGCTTGCCTTTAAGCTTATTAACAGTACGACATTGTCTCACATTCCTTTATCATTCACCCATCTTTCATGTTCATGAACAGCTGTATAGAAATGTGCACTTCAGGACCAATATGAATCTCCTCTCAGACTTCTGAGACTTCCATGGCTTCATCTAGGTCAGAGAATGTCACATTTGAGCAGTGCCAATGCACCAGATGCTTGATACAGTACAGGTGTGTGTGTGTGTGTTGTGTCGTTACAGTCGTGACCGACTCTACGTGACTCCATGTCCATGGAGTTTTCTTGGCAGGAGTACTGGAGTGGCTTGCCAGTTCCTACTCCAGGCGCCTACAGCACCTGATATTCCCTGGTGGTCACCCATCCAAGTACTAACCAGGGCAGACCCTGCTTAGCTTCCGAAATTGGGCGAGATCGGATGTGCTTAGGGCATCTAGGCAGCCTAGTACAGGGACTCTTCACTTAATGACTGCCTTTAAATGAGGAGTACCTGGACTGTATCTAGTATCTGTGAGGAGCTGAAGGTGAAAGGATCTTTCTGGAGGATCTTTGAGAGGCCACGGGAGAAGCAGAACAAAAAGGGAGAGAAAAGAGAGACGGAAGGGACTGACAGTCCACCCCACTTGGGTCATTCTCCTCCCCAGCGAAGGCACTGTGCTGCTCGCAACACCTGTCCCTTGGATGCAGAGGAGGAGGAGGAGGAAGGCCGGGAGGCACTCTAGCCCTGCTTCCTCCTCTCTGCGCTGCTGACAAGGGAGGTGCAGGTAAGCAGAAGCAAGCTGGACGCTTTGGCCCACGTCCTGTGGGCTGGAAAAGGTGGTGCCTCCCACAGCAGTAGCAAGGTGGTGGCAGCATTGGCAGCTGCTGCTGGTTTAAAGTCTGAGCTGTCATTAAACAGGTAGGTTCTGTGAGAAGTGGCTGGATATCTAAAAAGCAACATTGCGTTGTACCTTCATAGCATCCCAGAATCTGACTAACAAACAGAATCCTGCTCAGTAAGATTTCATGTGTTCAACCAGTGATACGATAGCATGTCATCCAGCTCACTGTATGCTTCTGGAATTATAATCAATAAATCAACTTCAGGAATTAGCAACCCTAGATCTAGAGCCAACCTCTGTTCAATTCCAGCTTCCTCTACTTCAGTTCCATCTCAATTCATAGAAAACTCTTCAGAATTCATTCACGTTACAAGGTTCACAATGTATAGTACTAGAAATTTTCCTACCAAATTTTGTTATGAATACTTGAGTCGCTGCGGTACATCTAAACAAAGATTAACGATCTACTGACAAGCAAGGAGGCAACGCAATTCTCAATATCATGAAGGAGCATCCTAAACATGTTACATTTTCATGGTAGCTGACATTTTCATGGTCTCCTCTAATAATCTTCACTGTACAAGAACATGCCAACCTCCATCACTAGACACTTGCTTCATTTAACTCTTAACACATAAGAAGCATAGCCAGAAAAACAAAAATAATTATTTGGGATACTTGAACAGCATTTCATCTTCTTGACTAGTTCTTAGAGGCGTAGAAATAGAAATATTGTTCTGTTAAAATCTACGAAGCAGACTTGAGCCCATATTCAAAAGTCTTAATATGGTCACAACCAATGCTTTGTTGTCTACTCTCGGTGTTCTAATTAATTTATTCCAATGTTTTCTTCTGAAAGAAAGCCAAATTTCTAATAGCAACACCTAAAACTCATTCTACTTTAGTATCACCAGACCAATTAGTAACAAGCTAGCCAGAAAAGAAGCAGTCTATATGTTTGAAGCATTTGAGTAGTAATGCCGTTACATACAATGAGGAACGCAGCAAAATAAAACCAAGAGCTATAGATGAAGAGAGCAACAGATGTTACATACAGGACTTCTGAACAGCCATGAAAAGGAACTAACACTCTGACATGGACTATATTGGCATAAAGCTTTCAAAGCACACGTTTTAAGAGTCTTGGGGAAAGAAATGCACATAAGTTAGGCAGATTCTTATCTTTACAGAGCTGCTCAGGTTGCTGCCAATGTAAAAAGAGGTTACTTACCTGTAACTCTGGTTCTCCAAGTGGTCCCATTGCTTGGGTTTCTTCTGTGCTTCTGCACAGCCGCTGGGAAGTTTCCAGAGCTTTGTGCTCATTTGCCTATGGACCTCCTCCACCTCAAACATGCATGCTTGCACCATGCCCTCTGTTCTGTAGATTTGTCCACCAGGAGAACAGATGACAACATGATGGACAGAGGGGAAGGATGGGCTGGACATGTGCATCCACAGAATGACAATTCAAAGAACCACAGTTACAATTAAGTAACCTCTTTTTCTTCTTCATGGTCTTCTGTGAGTACATGTGCTTGGGCGACTAGCAAGCTGGATTACTAGGAGGTGGGCTGTAATTTTATTGCGCAGTGACAGCCATGACCGTGACCAGTCATGCATTCAAGGTGATGTCCTTCCATGCTGGCAAAAAGGGGGCGAGTCACGTAGGGCAGATCTGGGGGTCACAAAAGTCAAAGGCTCCGTTTGGCCTTCTTTTCTGAGCAGTGTGAAGCATGGTGTATATGGTGGTGGCCATCCTATTGCCTGGGCAGAAAGACAGGAACCTCCAGGATGGTGGTGGCTAGAAGCCATGCATGATGATGCAGGACTATAGAAGTCATAATTTGCTTGACGACCGTGTCAACCACATGTCAGGCCATGATGTGCTCCTGACAGGCTAGCAGTGGTACACACCCATTACTGCCATATAATTGGCCACCTGCAGGACAAAGGAGACCATCAAGTAGAGCTTTCTACCCTCCTTATTGCTGGGGACTGACACTGACTAGCTTCTCGTCCTAGTGGATCCTTTGACAGGAAAGCCGTATCCACCCCATGTGTTCTGTACAAATTTTCCACCCTCCTTGGACCTAAGCTAAAGATCAAGGTGCGGACCAAGATTCTCATACTATTTCATCAAAAATGGGATGAAGCCCAAAGATAAGTGGGTGTATGTGTCTGATCCTGGTTAATGTCCTCATACACGCTATTGGATTCCACAGGTGCGAGCTGCTCTACTGCCAGCTCCATGATCTTTGCCATCTTCAAAATGGGAAAGACGTAGGACCTCAGGTCCTCTGACAGGGATGGCAGGTGGACGTCATCAATATCTTGAGGCTGGCATGGGCACTTGATTCGGTGAGTTCTCAGTGTCTGAATGGTCTGTGAAGCTGGAGCTCGAACCCAAACCCTGGGTGGCGTATTTTGCTCCTCCGAGGTGGAGGGGGATCTCAGGGTGGGTGAGGGCTGCCTGGATGGTGGTACAGACTGGTGCTACAGGCCTGAACTGTAGCAAGGGGATATCAGCTGCATCAGCATTGAGTCAGTATCAACTGAACCCAGAGGTGGTCCCTTGTAGGTAGTTGTAACCTGAAGGAACATCTGGAACAAGGCTGTAGGAGGAGCAGGCAGTGTCAACAAATGATGGTGAGCCTGCTTTGGGGTCAGTGCAGACCCAAGACCTGCTGAAGGCCTCTTAGAGGGGAAGCCAAATGGCCCAGTATCCCTCCAAAAAGACCTGGCAAAAATAATGCTCTTCCTGACCTCCTTGATACTGAAGTGGGGATGGAGAAGCATAGGAACTAGACTGACTATAATCATAACAGTGCTGCAGCCGGTATCGATAATGATACAGTGTCATGGGTAATAGTAGTATGCAGGCTCGGATCAAGTCAAACTCTTTTAGCTCTTGACCTTAGTGTCGAGACTCCGGTCCCAGAACCTTTGAAAAATCATCCTCTTGAGGATCCACTTAATGAGTTACAAGAGTTTACTTTTTGGGATCCTGCTCCATAGTGATCAACACTGATAAATTATGCCCCAACTCCGAGCAGCCTCGAGAAAGGGGACTAGCTTGCACCTGCAGCATCATTTTACTCGCCTCCAGTGAGACATGACTCCATTCAGGTGACACACTGAATTGTGGAGAAGATGCGGTGTCATATTACTAGGCCAGCTTTCTCCTCACCACCAAGTTGAGCTCCATCGGCTGCTCTCTGGGGAACCAGGCTAGATAAAGCTAATGCTGGCATTGGTTCCAAAAGCTTGTCCTTCTTTTTCTCCTTATGAGTGGAAGACATCCTGGCCTTCTCCTTCGACAAGGACTTTGAGGTCCATTTTGGCTTCGAGTTCAATGTCAGTTTCAGCTTTGAGTCTGCCTTCCAGGCAATAGGAGGTTTTGGAGCCAGAGAAGACACCTGGGATGTCAGCGGCTCCAAGGCTTGTGATGTCAATACCGGCTCCAGTGAAGGCCTAAGAAATTTATCCCAAAGTAAATGCAGAGACACTGCAGTCTTAGTTAAAAGGCCTACTTTGTTAGTTTCTTACAGTCCAAGCAAGTGGAAGTTGGGTAGGATACCCTGAGGCAAAAACGGCACTGGGTGTGCCTGTCCGTCAGCAGAATCTTATTGCTGGCAGTAGTTGCTTGAAGGGCCTGGAGAAGACCACAAAATGGTAGGAAAAACAGGGTGAAGGAGACCGAGGGGGGAAACCCCCACACTCCTAAACATGGAGACGAGGTCCAGCAAAACAATAAAGAAAGGGAAAAACAAAGTCTATACTTATTTTATATTTTTCTGTAGAAGGTGAACAGAGCTTCTGGCAATCGAGGAGTGACTACAGCAGTGGCAAAGGAAGAACTGAGAGGGCATGATGTGAGCATGCATATTTGAGGTGGAGGAGATCCGTAGGGGAACAAACACGAAGCTCTGGAAACTTCTGAGCGGCTCTAGTCAAGCACAGAAGATACCCAAGCATTCACAGAAAGCCACTAAGAAGAAACATCAACGCCACACACGCACACAAGTGGTGCACTGGTAGGCATGGACTGTTACAAACTACTATTTAAACTCATTCTGTTCTCCTGACAGAAGAGAAAAATGAATTCATGACACTTGAAAGCAACTCAAATTGTAACCACTTTTTTTTCAAAATTTAAAAGAGAATCAGACATTGCTCACATTTTAAATCTAATTGGATTTCAAAAGAATGGTGATAAATGAGTATACCAAAGGCAGCAAAGTGATGGTGAGATTCTAAGAGACATGTGGAAGAAGAAACTAATCCAAAGAAAGACATGCTGAGCAGCAGCTGAATTTGAGGGGAACAGTTAAGTGACACATGGTTAAGGGAAGCAATTTCTAGCACAAACTGCAGAAAAAAGGAAAGGAAAGACCGACTGGCCTTTAAGAGACTAGCTATGTTTGCAAATCCGAGAAACAGAAGAAGAGCACATGTAATATCTAGCAAGGAAAATTCTGCAAAGAAAGGACATGAGAAACTCTTTCTTGGAAAAGGGTTACCTTATCCAGTTAATTCCCCCCACCCACACAAGCCAGGCTTGTAAGAAGCAAAGGAAAGATGCAGAAAAGTTTTCGTTTGGCCTTTCTACTTGCTCTCAAACGGAGGATGAGAGTAGCCTGAAAAGCAAGCCCCTTCAAATCCTATGAAAAACAAGGCACAGCTCTGCCAGTCAAATCTCCAATTATACCATAATCATCATTCAAAGAACTAACAGAAAACTAGGGATTGCATTAGAATTCAAGACTTGGAGAACAGAAAATCCCACAGGGGTGGGCAACCGTCGGCCCTCCAGATGTTTTTGGACCACAACTCCCAGAATTCTAAGCCTAGACTGCCAATGACTAAGGGCTGTAGGAGTTGTGGTCCAAAACATCTGGAGACTGACAGCTGCCCATGCCTGCCTTAAGAGGATTCATTACAGTGTTTCCCAAATGTTAGGCAGTCTTCTTTGCCAGAGTGAACTTGAAGGCATACTTCATTTTCACACATCATATGAGTGTGAGCATGTGAGAGAAAGAATTAATTACCATTAAAGGAGCCCGCCTCCTATTTCTAGCCTGAGTTATTGTTTAATGTGTGCCTCTTGATCAGAAAGGAGAAAACCCAAGTAGTGACTCATGAAAACACACAGCATTCAAACTCCTCTGTACTAGTCACTTCGGACTCAGATGAGCTTCTGATTTCTTAAAGCACCTAATGTGAGCAAGTCTAGTGCTTGAGAATTACTATTTTGAAATTTGCCCAGACTCATCATGGGTCCCTTCGGAGGAAATGCAGGATAGGAATATTTTAAATAATTAAATTGTGATGGAAATGGGTGTGGAAGAACAATCAGGCATTTCAATGAATTCAGAATACAGCAACAAGAACATCTGCCAAACTACCTGAGACTGAAGGGCAAAGTTGCTCCAGGCAGTTTGGTGTCATGGCACAGATATTACTGTAGTTCATCACACTGGTCCATTGGGTCTCATTATAGACCTGGAAGTTCTTGTCCAGTAGAAATCAAACTTTTCATACCTCAGATCTGAACAGAATGAATGCATATGCATCCAAAATGGACTAGAAAGCAAGCATGCCTTATATATACATAAACACTGTATTACATAATTTACCAATAAGAAGTAGGTGAGAGAATTGTTTCCAGGGACAGAAGCAGGATCTGTGTTATTAAGATATTCTTTTCAAAAGTTTCTATCCGTTCCATTTTCATCATTTGAGTTCAAAGCATTTGTTTACTGAAGTAGGAGTCAAAACCAAACTCATCTATCCAAATTTCTAGGGAACTAGTGCACTTGAAGAAAAAGCACAGCAACCCTGGTATCACCCGACAAGGGAAAGGAGTACAAAGTAATGATAGAGAATGCAAACCTCTTTGCCTCATAAATGACAGAGGAGTCAGCACAAGTTGGGATATACACCAACATTCGAATGGAAGGTACTGTACATGAGATAAGGTCAACAGTTCCTAAGCAATGTAGGAACTGTAGGAACTTAAGCAAATCAGTCACTTAAATATGATGCTCTATGTGAAGGATTCAGAAGTATTCTGAAGAAGTAAAAGAACAGTGATGGTTGGAATGTTAGAGGACATAGCTTTCCTGGGAGAAGTTTGCAACATCAGAGTTACTACGTCCATTGACACTTACAGTTTCAGAATCATTTCTCAGTCTTAGATTAAATTAGAAAGTTCAGGAATTCTTCAGGAGCTGAAGTTAGGAATCGTTAACTATTGAAATCCATACAAGTATGGCAATCCACTATATTAAAGAACATAAAGCAAAGTGTGATGCTTAAATACTGCTCCATCGTGCTTAAAGCACTTTTTGGTCAGTTTACAAGTAATTATGCAGGCTACGCATTGCCCCACTCCCAAGCTGGGTACTCATTTTACGGACGTCAGAAAGATGGAAGGCTGAGTGAACCTTGATACTGCTACCTGGAATTGAACCCCAGGTTGTGAGCACAGTTAAGAGCTGTAGTACAGCAGTTTAATCATTGTACCACGAGGCACCATTAAAGCTTCAGGCCATGCATCGAAGAGAGGCTTTTGTCTCAATACATTGAGTCATCCCAATTCTGATGTACTATAAGATCCTTGGGATATCAACAAGGATTGAGCTAGAATTAATCTTCAACACGTTTAATGAATGTTGCCACCAATAAAATGTCATTCTTTCCTACTTAAAGCCACATTCACTGTTCCTTCCGTAAGCACAAAACTCTGGCATTAGCAACATCTGAACCTCCTCAAGGCCATTGGCAGCTGACTCCTTTTTGTGTACAATTAAGTCCACTTTGACGCCGAGAGATGGATTAATCTGGGGACTTCTGTTCTTGGAAAGAGTTTCCATCACCAAATTTTCAGAATCAGTCACTTACATCGTATTCAGGTACTTACCAGAATCTCACCCTTAGAGGTTGGCAAAATTAGTGGTGCAGGTAAAATAAGAAAAAGCAGGATGGGGAGGGGGAGACAAAACAATGAAGAAAACCAAACAATGGAATAGAAGGGAAAAGGAAGAGAAAGAAGCACAAAAACAGTAGGAAAAAAGGCGGAAAAAAGTAAAAGAAAAAAATTACATGCTATTAATTATAATTGTACAGTGTTAATGTTTCATTACAGTCTTTCCAAACATGAACCAACATATTTAGGTATATTATACATAGACTAGCTTCACACAACATGTCAACATTCCCAGACTTGTGCTCAAGCCCTGCTTATCAGAAACGGGAAGAAATTCAACAGCAAGTCAAAATCAACAAACAACTTTCCTTTAAAATCTTAGAACCACACAATGCTGCCTTGAAGGTTTCTATTCATGTTACAATTAGCACAGTGTTGTAGTCATTTCTAGAAGAAATGGTGACAGTACTTTGCAGAATTCATCTTTGTAAAACAGTTAAGAAATGGGAAAATTAATGACAGCACTGTACTTTCGGCAGCTTGTTATTTTCTGCCTTCAAATGACACAGGGCAAGAGCATCAACTCCTCTGTTAAAATAGCACCATGCTCAAAAGCCAATTTATGTTTTGCCATTACACAAAGCATGTTCTGAAGAGTATACAGAGTGTCTTGATACTAAATCTTACTCAATTGGATGAAGGAGACATGCATCAGTACCTGATTTGGTATTGCTCTTTTCTTGTTTGCTTGGGTGCTTCTTTGCTGTGCACTGAAAAACAAGTCGGACAAAAAGATGGCTTTAAATTAGTATGTCTATCATTGTCACCCTCACACTCAAGACTAACAATAGTGTTAGCCATATTCAAAGCCAGCAATGCATTTATTCCTGTTCAGGTCCAGCCAGGTTAAGAGGAGTGCAAATGAAAAATGACAAAAGCTAAAGGAAAATACAGTAATACCTTGATTTACGAGACAACTCGGTTCCAAAAACATGCTTGGAGACCAAAGCACTTGTATATCAAAAGCAAATTTCCCCATAAGAAATAATGGAAACTCATATGACTCGTTCTGGGTTTCCATAGATCACATACTGTGCACACAAAATACCAAACAAAATTAGAACTAGACTATGAGTGATACCTTCATAGGCTGCTGGTAGAAAAATACCAAAACTCACAAAAGAAGTTGGCTAGAATTCCACGTCCATACCATGGTTTACATGCCTGGCTGAGGAATCTACTCTGCTTGGGACTAAAAACTGGATTTTACTCTGTGTTTTTAATGTGACAATAATACAATACGGCTTGTAACCATATACACACTTGAGCTGCCCTGACTAGAAATTGTTTGAAAAATAAGAAAGGGTGTTGGAAACAAATTAAATAAAAATAACTATAAAGAAAAATAAAACCCTAACCTGCACTCACCTTTGAAAATGTTTGTGGGCGGTGCAAAGGAGACCTCAATTCCGATCTCCTCCCTCTGCTTTTGAGGATTGCCTGTGATGGAACAATCCAGACAAACCCCCCACAATCCAGCAAGGAGAGAGGGAGAGAGCATTGCTCACGTGTAATTATGTGACTTGCTCCAGTGCTCGTACTACAAGACATTGCTCATTGATCAAGGCAAAATTGTTCAGAAATGGTGGTTCTTCTTGCAAAACACTCATAAACCAGGGTACTCATAAAACAAGGTATTACTGTATCCACTAGCAATTGACTAAACAGCCACAAGCCACACAACTTGTTATTTCAACACTAAACATCTATTCACAGCCAGACATTTCTTAAACATCCTATGTCAACAGAATGCCCTTGTTGTCAGATGGATGATATAGAAATCAAATCAAATCAAATCAATCCATCAATCAATAAGAAAACTAGGCTGTGAACCTGTCCACAAAAGAGAAAGAACATTGGCTTCAGGAAGGGTATGCTGCTTAGTTTGCCTCTAGCTGAATCTTTTTTTTTTCCAAACATATCTTAAAGAAGCTGGGGATAACAGCCTAAGTGTTTGGACAACTGGATAGCAACAATAAGGAAAGACAGATTAATGATCATTAAATTCATATAAACATTTCAAGGAGCTTCATACTGCAAGCTCAGATCAGGTCTCCCTAGACTGGGGGGGGGGGGGGGGGCCCCCCAGCCTACGAACAGGGCTAGGAATCTGGCCGTGGTCCTGGACTCAGCTCTCTCCCTGGAAGCCCAGGTGATGGCGGTCTCCAGGGCCGCTTTTTCCATCTCCACAGGATCGCCCAGATCCGACCGTACCTCGATGAGTCCTCCCTGAGGACAGTCGTGCAGGCCCTCGTGATTTTGAGGATCGATTATTGCAATGCCCTCTACATGGGGTTGCCCTTGACCCTTGTCCGGAAGCTCCAGCGGGTGCAGAATGCAGCGGCCAGACTGGTGGTGGGTGCCCGTAGATTCGAGCACATCACCCCAGTTTTGGCCCGCCTGCATTGGCTACCCGTTGTCCTCCGCATAAGGTTCAAGGTCCTGGTTTTGATTTTCAAAACCCTCCACGGCTTGGGACCAGAATACCTGTCAGAGTGTATCTCTCAGAAATCAACTGGGACCAGACCCACGAGGATGGCGCAGGCGCACTCACTTAGGGTGACCACACCCAGGGAGGCACAGAAATCGCTCACGCGTAACCGTGCCTTCTGTGGTAGGCCCCACGTTGTGGAACCATCTCCCCAGTGAGCTGTGCCTTGCACAGTCCCTGCCCGCCTTTAAAAAGGCTTTGAAGACCCATCTTTTTAAGGAGACATTTGGCGACCTTTACTTAATTTTTTTTTTGTCGCCCGCCTCGTCTGTTCTGATGAATATTGACCCGCTCCATTTTATCGGATCTTTTTATTTCCTTTTTATTTTTATTTCCTTTTTATTTTTTTGATTTTTGGTTTTTCCACTATTGTGGTTCGTATTCTGTTAGGTGCCCAGAGTTCCTATCCGGAAGATGGGCGGGATATAAGTACAATAAATAAATAAATAAATAAATAAATAAATTTTCACTCATATGCCTTATCTCAGAGCCAAATGATTGATTTTAAGTACATGATAGCAAAAAAAAATATTAAAAAATAAAAAAACCTAATTCAAGATGTTTAACCCTTGAACTAAATGGAAAAAGAATTTAGAACATAGTCATGCTTCATGGGCTGCTGAGTTACAAGGAACACCAGCACAGGCATTACTTCAAAATTCAAGATGTTTAACCTTAAACTAACTGGAAAAGAACTTAAAACATAGTCATGTTCCATGGGCTGTTGGGTTACAAGGAATACCTGCACAGGCATTACTTCAGGTAAATGTTGAAAATAAAGTTTATAGGCAGCATTCATCTGTTTTGTTTTGTTTTAATTAGGTTACGGTAGGTTTTCCTACTCTACTGTCATAAGAGCAGCAAATGAAGTGACCCCCCAAGACTTCCAAAAAAGTTTGTGCAGCCCACAGATTCAAAGCAGAACAAAGAATTTCAAACTTCATGCCAAGGTATTTATCCACACCATTACAGAAGCGCTTGAGTGCCATGCATTCACCAGGTGGCCCTGCAAAACAACTTTAGTTCCAACAATTCAAGCCAATTTCCTGATTGAAAGGAGGTGGACAGCTCAAAGAGAAGCACAGTTGACAGGGGTCTCAAGAGTTATAAAATGTACCTTTCACAGACTTTACTGCATGATTTATTCATGAAGTGAAAATATGCCACATTTTTCAGCCCTCAGTCAGGATGCGTTTCCCCCCCAAAAATGCCAAATTACTTTGTTGACTTTGAACATCCTCAGTCCGAGCACAGGGTTTCAAATGAGAAAATTAGCTCAGAATATTAAGTTTGCACTGTGCTTGCCAACATTTGCAGCTAGGAACTGAACAATGTGGATAATCTTAAATGCATATTAGCTACATCTACACTGAATAACCACATACACTATAATCTTCCAGCTGACTTAAAAATTGCAATCATTTCTTTCTATGGCACAATTTTTTTAGTACTGCAGTTCTTCTATAGGGCACAGAACAGTCCACCCATCTTGCATAAGACAACTCAGTGTATAGGTATCTGTTGGTGATAGGGAAAAGGGCTAGAATAAACAAGAAGCAAGATAAACATATTTAAAAATGAAGAGAGAGGCAGACAACCAATTATTTTATGCCCTTGGAGCCTTCTGAGTATAGCATCTGAATCCTTAACAAAAGGCCTCCCAGAACTAAGGTGGGCTACAGATTTTAAGAAACTGTGGGTTTTCATCAACAAAACCTTCCCCTCGCATCTCAGATTAGATGAAAATTATGTTCATGCAAAGTAAAACAAACTTTCCTACCCTACAGCTATATAAATCTCTCTCCTCGTCTCTGTGGACCTCCTTTTGCTCCTCTTGGAGGTTGGTATTTCGTATTCCAAGACTATCCACTGAAGGAACTAGAAACGGTGGCTTACTTTACTGTGATCTGACTATACAGAAGGGTTTGGATAAACGAAGGCAATGTGTCATTTATACTGGAAAACAAATAAGGTAAAGTCGGAACAGAAACCCATTCCACTACGGAAACAAACCTATTTCTTTAATGTAATAATATGTAGAAATAATGAAACTGCCAATGAAGGGCTCTTTCTTGACAGACACCTGTGGCATCTGCCCTTGGAGAACAGATTTATAGAATTCAATTTCCAATTACCTAACTTGCATGCTAGCTTTCTTAAGACCCCATTCAACAAATGCTCCAAAGAGTTAGACAAACTCTGGCCATAAGTAATCCGAACTCACGGAGATACGCACCCAATCGCTACATGCTGCTCAGTGTAACAACTGGGGAGATTGGGAGAAGTTTCAGAAGTTTCCAGAGAGAAGAGCAAGGTGATTCAAAGGAAAATCAAGAATGGTTAAGAAAAAGAACCCATGAATTCAGTGGGGGGAAAAAGAAGAAATGTCGTATAACTACCACCAAAACAAGCAAGTCGAATCCATGACAAAGGAGAAATGCACCACTAAAGCATCCCTAGCAGATGACATCCATCTCTATTTTTAAAGATTTCCAATGAGGAAGAGTCCACTACCTTCTGAATTGCCTCCCAATTCTGATAGTGTGGATAGCCTTGGCAATAATCTCCCTGGTTTAAAACAGATGCTACTGAAGGCCAGGTCAGGGAAAGGGAAAGCATTAGCTACCCAGGACTGGCTGAACATACTGAACACACTGACCTGGTGTGTATTACAGAGACCTGGTTGAGGAAAGCTGGGAGAGTCATTCTCAGCTCTGTCGACTTGTGTTCTCTGTGTACCAGGAGGGGAGACCTTGGGGGCAGGGCAGGGAGCTGCAGTAGTCTACTGAGATTCTACTCCCCTCACCAGGTGCCCTGTCCTACAATGTCCTACTGGGTGAATACTTGAAGGTGGCTGCCCAGGAATAGAACAGACATTCTGTTGATGTACTGTCTCCCTTTCTGAGCTAGCAGAGTTGATATCAGAGGTGATGCTGGAGTCCTCTGGACTTGTAGCATTGGGAAACTTCAATGTCCATACTGAGACCAACGTTTTAGAAGCAGTTCAAGACTTCGTGCCCTCCCTAACAACTACAGGTCTGCCCCAAGTGGTATCTGGCCCCACACATATTGCGGGAGCACACTCTGGACCTTCTGTTCTATGCTAGTAAAGATAGTGATCTTGGTGTTGAGGAATTCTTTGTAGCTCTGTCATGGAAAGATGACTAACTGGTGAGGCTTAGACTTACTGGAACTCTTAACTTCTGCAGGGTGGATGAACAATTAGGATGGTCCACCCCAGGGGACTGATAGATCCGACTGGACAGCTCTTAGGGAGCTTCCTGTTGCCTCGGCAGGCAATCCTGTCAAAGCTCTGGCTGACCTGTGGAAAAGTAATGGCCAAGGCTGTGGACACAATTGTTCCAAAATGTCCTAAATGTCCACTCCTACAGAGTACAGCCAGGCAAGCCCCCTGGTTTACCAGAGAACTGGTAATGATGAAAGGAGTGGGACAGCATGATGGCAGAAAACCCAAAGTGAATCTGACCAAACACAGGCTAGAACTCAACTGAAGGCCTACTCTGTGGTCTTTGCTGCTGCCATCACATATGCACAGTCATCCAGAGGAGTTGTTTTGAGTGGTCAGAGGCGTAATACATGCTGCTCTAAAAGAACAAAATGTTGACCACACAGCAACCCACTAGGAGGGATTTGCACAACACTTTATAGGCAAAGTTGCTTAGACTTTGCTCAGTTGGTGCAGCATGATAATGCAGGGAGGTCTCTTGAGAGTGATGAATGCCACATGTGTACAGCTCCCAAACGGTGGAATGTTCTCCCTCAGGAGATCAGGCTGCCCCACTCCCTTTTATCCTTCCACTAACAGCTGAAAACCCATCACTTCAGGCAAACTTTTAACAATCATGACTGATCCCAGAACGCCTTCTTAGAGTTAGTAGTTCTTAATGTTTAGCTGCTTTTAACTATTAGATTTTATTTTAACCAGTGTAGTTTATTTTTTATGTTTAATTTATTATATTTTAAATTCTATTCCTTTAAATACAGAGCTGCCATGGGTGCCCTTGTTGAAAGAAAGCCAGCCTATAAAACAAACAAACAAACAAACAATAACAACAATAATAGTGCATTCCATTGTCAAACAACATATCTTAACAGGTACTATTCCCTAATGCTCAATTGAAATGTATCTTGACTTCAGCAAAACCTTTGATAAATCAGGTGGACCACCAATTCATTACAGAATCATACTCAGAGAATGCTTTATTCCCAAACTGGAAAGAGATAAGAATTGGGGTACAGCTGGCCCAGTCCTGGACTCAGTGCCTTCAACATTTTCATTAATGACTTGGATGAGAGAGTGAAGGGGATGTTTATCAGATCTGCAGATGGTACAACATTGAGTGGAAAGGCTAAGAGCTTGGAAGACAGAAACAAAATTTAAATAATTGTCTTCCAGTGCTGTAAGATGCCTTGCGTTCTTTCTAAGGAGAAAAGTGGGATAAAAGTTCTTAATTGTGTTCCATCATATCAACCTTTTATCTGTTTATCTTATCTTTTCATTTGAGGTGTAATCTGGTTGACTTTATTAGTTAGAATTTATAATTTATACTTGATCTTGGTTTTCTTTGTATATCTATTATATTATAATGTTATGTATCTTTGCTGATTGATGTTTTCATAATTTGTGCCTTTGTTGTTCACTGCCCAGAGTGACCTTCAAGCCAGATGGGTGGTATATATATTGAATAAAATAAATAAAAATGTTTTTAATACATAATAATTAATAATAACATTCAAAAATTTCTTCATAGTCTTGAACACTGGGTTTAAAACAGCAGAATGAAATGTAACTGGGATAAAGTGCAAAGTTCAACACCCAGGGAACAAAAACTAAATGCAAAGTTACAAGATAGGGCATACTTGGCTCACTATTACTATAAGTGAGAATTGTTGTGGATCACAAGCTAAATATAAGCCAACAATGAGAGCTGGCTACAAAACAGGCAAATACTATTTTAGACTGCATTAAGAGAAGTATAATCTCCAAGCCCTGTGAGGTACTAGTCCGCCTTTTTCAGCAATGGTTAGCCCTCATCTAGGGTACCATGTCCGGCTCTGGACCCCACACTTCAAGAAAGATGCTAACAATCTAAAACAAGTTCAGAGGAGGCTAACCAGGATGCTCAGGGGACTGGAAAACAATCCCTATAAGGAAAGACTGAAAGAATTGTGGATGTTTAGCCTTCAGAAAAGATCAAGGGGAAAAATAATAGCATACAGAGGAGGGACAGGATCAGTCATCACAGAGTGCAGGACACAAAAAGGGTTCAAGCTACAAGAAGCCAGATTTAAGTTGGACTTAAATTCAGGAAAAATTGTTAGAGCAGTACAACGATAGAACCAATTACTTTGGGAAGTGGTGAGTAATACAGCACTGAAGGCATTCAAGAGATAATTGCCAACCAGATCTGCATTGAGTTGGATTCCTGCATTGAGGAAGGAGTTGGAGTCTATGGCTTTATAGGCCTTTACCAACTCAACTATTCTATGATTCTATGAAATCCCCTTTCCTTTAATGTTAGTTTTGTTTCTTTCTTCTGGAGTAGCAGAAAACAAGTTTGTTTGGTCTTTTACATGACTCACATATTGAAAATAGCCAAAATATTCTTAATCTCCCCTTCTTAAGGCTAAACATGCAAATTCCTGAACTGTTTTTACTTTGTTTCTAGACCCTTACTCTCTTGTTCAACCGTCTGGACACATGTCAGCCTCTTGATATAATTCTTAAACTATGGTGCCCAGAACAAGATACAATATTCCAGATGACATATGATCAAAGCAGAAAAGAGTGGCACCATTAGTTATTTCAATCTGGATACTATCCTCTTGTTGTTTACCCTGGAGTAAAGCAGACTGAGAGAAGATATGACAGCTATTTTACAAAAACTGAAGGGTGTTAAATGGAAGATGGAACAAATTTTCCTGTTGTTCCTAGAGGTAGGACCTGAACCAATGGATTCGAAGTATAAACAAACAAGCTTTTGGCTAAACATTAAGAAGAAGCTTCTTGTGGCAAAAGAGATTTCATAATGGAATAGATTATATCCGAAAGTGGTGGACTATCCGTCAATGGAGGTTTTGAAATAGAAATGAATGGTCTTCTGTCAGGGCTGCTTTAGCATTCAATTTCTCCCTTCGAAGGGGTTGAACCTGATAACACTTGGGATCCTTTCCAGTCTAGAATTCTATGTTTCCTTCCAAGTAGAGATTGCTCAGTTCTTCTTTAACAAGGCATAGATGACTCTCTAAATAAAAGTTGCAGATGTGCTCAGTGCAATAAGGTTCTCACAAAAAAAAATTATAAGTAAGCAACTTGCTTCCAACAGAGCAATGCTGTTTGAAGAGAAGAAAGAGGGAAAGAAAGAGACACAGCTTGTGCAGATATTTAAATGCACCGGAAGTAATGTTCTAGCACCAGGTTGGCAACTCCTGTGGTAGTACAGATAAAAAGATCTGCAGCCCAGGAACAGCATCAAAATAGAAAAAAATGGGAACCCAATCCCACTAAAGGCAGTCAAATCTTAAAATGATAAAGCATAAGGAGGATTCACTTTCTAGAACAGCAGTTCTTAAGCAGGGGTGCAAGAAAGCATTTCTAGTGGCGTGAGTGGTAACGATTGTTTTAACTTCTAGATTTATTATATAAAATACAGTGGTACCCCAACTTAAGAGCAGCTCGACTTCAGGGCAATTCGATTTAAGAGCGGAAAACTCTTGGCATTTTAACTGCCAGCTTACAAATTTTAGATATGGTCTGCTCAACTTACAATTTTTAATTTTTTGATTTCATTACCTTATTTTTTTCAATTTTTAGATAGGTGCCCCGACTTAAGTAGTTCGACTTAAGAGCATGCACTCGGAACGCATTAAATTCGTAAGTTGAGGTACCACTGTATAAAGCTCTCTATAAATTTGACTGCACTGTATTATATACTCATGGTTGATGGAAGTGCGTAGCTAATGGGAACTCAGTAAACACATTTTGAGAAAGTTCTCATGGTATTGGTGAGTGCATGTACAGTGATAAAAGTAGAGCAGGTAGTAGTGGATATTTTTGTCTCTGCACATGAACTCAGTCACACCAGAATAAATTGTTTGAAATGTACACTTTGTTGTACACAAACATTATTGAAGAAGGCCAATGCACAAATGCAAGCTATTCTTTTTCAGTTAGAATAATTAATGTTTGTTTATAATTTTATAATATACTTTAAAATGTATAGTTAAAATGTCTGTGACTATTGCTTTATTATTTGTAATAACCCTTGCCATATCGAAAGATGCCAATAGAAAGCCAATTATAGTAATGCCTTGAATTACGAAAATAATCTTTTCCAATGGGATTTTCTTAACTCAAAATCTGATTTGCCATAGGAATGCATTGGAAATGGATTAATTTGATACAAGTGGGAAATCATCCCCTCCCCCAGAAGGAAAAAAAGCACACTGCCAGGCATGCAAACGACAGAAGCTCAGCTCCCTGTCTTTCAACCGCTTGAGAAATCCACCCAAAAGTTCCAAAAAGTCCCCCAAACAGGGGCCAATTCTTTCCAGGATGCCTCCATACATAACAGGCAGTTCCTGTTCTCTGCGTCTGACCATAAAATGCTTCCAACTTTGCACTTGCAGTACTGTAGTGGTGGTGGCCACTAGATGGCAGTATTGCAATTGGAAACTTTGTAACTCAAAAAAGCCAAGGTCAAATTTTCTTAATTCAAAATATTTTAAATTCAAAATTTTCCTAATTTTCTTTAATTCAAAATATACCTGTGGATTCCTTTCATAATTCAAGCTTTTCTTAACTCAAGGCATTCGTAATTCAAGGCATTATTGTATATTGTTTACAGCAGCTGTCTTCACAGTTTCATCATCCGGGGACAAGCAATAGGTCCCACTGCGCACATGTTAAGCGCATGCCAGCACATGCAATGGTATGCACAGACAAAAGAGTTGTGTGTGCAAGATACCCCACACATGCATGTAATGCCATCTCCAAGCGCAAGAGGCACCTGAGCACACAAGATGCTTTGCCCCAACATGTAATTGTAATCCACATGGAAGTGGAAGGAGTATGTGTGCTGGCTCGGGTGCATGCCTTAAACCTTGGTGGCTACTGGTGCAGTCCGGTTAGTAACAGGCCACAACCGAGTAGTGGGCATGGCCTGGGATTGGGGACCCTTGGCTTACAGCTTCACCTGTACAACAGAGGGTACCGAATGACCACAATGCAGTTAATGTTGCAAGGTATTTTCAAACTCCAATTTCAGCCTGTCAAATACGTTACAATATTTCAACAACCAGCATGGTGGTGAATCTGTAGGATACATGTGTAGCACCTGGAAGTCTTAGTAGGCACAATTTGATACCAGCAGTTCTATTACAAAATTTGACTTGGCAACGGTTCAGAAGCCTTTGTTGGAAGCTTCTTATCAGGTGGCATATCTGTGTGCTAGCAGGGGAAAGCCTCAAACAATTGCTGAGAAATTGGTAAAACCATGTGCATTGGAAACTGTGAAAGCTCCATTAGGTTCTGAAGCAAATAAGAAAATACAGTACAACAGATTCCACTATAAAGCAATGTAATTCAAAGGCACATTCAAGAAATCAGGATATTTTACTGCAAGTAATATAATATATTAAATCCCAACCTCTGAAAGTGAGTTTTCAGTTGGGTGAGTCAACTGATGTTGGTAACTACAGCCAGCTATTAGTGTGATACATAAAGGAAAAGGAAGTTTTGGAAAAATTTTATTTTGTGAGCCTCTGTACTTGACGGCAAAAGGAACTGATGTTTTCAGTCACATTAAGGACTCCTTTTTTTGAAACATGAAATACCAATGGATGTAACAGACTCAATTTCCACTGAAGATGCCTCTATGATGTTAGGCAAAAAATCTGGATTTTTCTTGCATATATGAAGAAAGAAGGATTGCAAGTTACAAAAACATACTGCATGTTGTACCGCCACACAACTGCATCAAAAACTTTGCCAAAGAAGATAAAATTACAGTACTGCAGTAAATGTCATAAATTAAATCTGAGGCTATGTGCTTAATCATTAAATCTTTTGTGCTTTTTAAAGAAGAAACTGGTGCTGGCCATACTGTGCATGTTTATCACCATGATATAAGGTAGTTCTCCAAGGAATATATGATGAGCAAGCATTCTGAATTGAGCGAGAAAATGTTTGTTTCTGATTAACGGAAATTGAAACTTAGTTAAAGAATGTGAAAGAAGAGATGCAATCCTTCAACTGGCCTGCTAAGCAGATATATTCACTCACTTGAATAAATTAAATATATCAACACAAGGATATGGCAACAACATAATAACAGTTACTGGAAATTATCTGCTTTTATAGAAAAAACTAAAAATTTGGATACGTTCAATTGAACATGGTAATTCTGCAAACTTTTGCTTGCTTGATGAAACTGTTCTGAAAAATGAGGAGATCACAATTTTACCTAAACGTGTAATGCACTTGCAGCAACTGAGAGTATCTTTTCATGGATATGTTCCACAGGACATATTGGTTAAAAAAAACCCTACAGAAATTGCTTAAATGCAAGTGACAAACCACTTTCAAATTATTATAATTAATAAACAACATATTAGCCACAAAAACTTGACACATTTTAATTTTATGTCAATATGTATATGTGTTTCTAATTCTCAGTAAATAAATTAAATGGTTTGCAATAAATGTATTTTTCTTACAAATAAATCAGAACACATTTTCATGGGGAATGGGAATGTATTTTGTGATTCAATGGGGTGCCAACTACTAAAAAAATTAAAAATCGATGTTATAGAAATAACTAGATAGATTTGAGTATTACAAATAATGGCAGCTGGACATATAGCTGGCATGAAGTAAACAAAAAGGGATCTAAGGCATCTAGAGATTGTGGGACTCATTATGAAACAAAATATAAATATCCATAAATTAAATGAAGAAACAGAAGACAACATTCTGGATTACAGAACATGGTTGGCAAACTTTATACTCATCAAGACAGCTTAAGACATATTAACAACTCCATGCACAATACATATGTAGACTTAGATCAAGGAAGCTAGTTTTGGTTTAGATTCACTACAGTAGGACCCCCCGTATCCACTGATTCATTATCCACTGATTCAGTTATCCATGGTTGGCAGAGGAAAAATAAATAAATAATTCAGCAGCCGCAAAGCAGCTACTGTCATAAAATAGCAGCCATAAAGCAAGCTGCAGTCACAAACAGTAGCTGTAAAGCAAGTTACTATCACAAAACAGCAGTTTTGGGGACATTTTGGCGTTCTCTCTTATCCACGGTTTTCATTATCCACAGGAAGGCTTGGAACCAATCCCCAGCGGATACTGGGGTCCTACTGTATTTCTGTTGTACACTGAATATCATGATGCAAAGAAAAATTGTATGAAACACACAATTAGGGAACTAAGTAGCTGCTACCCAGAATAACTAGAAATTCCTGTAAAACCAGCTCTAAAAGTGATTAAAGCACTAAAGACACTGACAGGCTCAGAGTATGATGGCTTTTTGATATGTGTGAAGTCATTTCTCAAATGAATGCCAATAAATTAAACACACAAATTAAATAAAATCCAAAGATAAATATATAGTATGTATTAGAAAGCACACAAAAGGATGCCAACATGATTGAAGATGTAAAGAAGCTATACAAATAACAACTTGTTCCCATATAAAAGAGAAATCATTTTCCTGTCCAAAAAAGGCAAGGATGTTCAAACTCATATAACCCAAATGTTTTTTTTTATTTATAATGGGCAAGCCATAAAGAATATGAGAAGTAAACTAAATATACAGAAGTACTGAAATACAAGAAAGAAGACTGTTTATAAGAAAGTATTGGAGAGAGTCAGAGTAAATACAGATAGTTGATTTTTACTGTTCTATTTTTCCTACAGTAACGTAGGACAGAAGCGTATTTCTGAGAGACCTTTCCAAACCTTTCCCCTCAAGGTGTATTTATGTAGGATAGCTCTATGTCAAATTATAGTAGTATCCACTGGAGACTGGTTTGAGGCCTTCACATGGATAACAAAAGCTTTGGATAAGAGAGAATGCCACCTGCCCCGGGGGGAAAAGGCTGTTTTGTGACAGCCGCTTGCTTCACAGCTGCTGTTTCTGACAGTATCTTCTTTTACAGCTGCTGCTTTACAACAGTAGCTTGCCTTACAACAGCTATTTGTGACAGTAGCTTGCTTTGCGGCTGCTGAATTTATTTAATTCTTTCCTCTCCCAACCGTGGATAACTGAATCAGTGGTTAATGAATCATCAGTGATATAGGGTTCTACTATCGTTCAAATACTCTCAGCTCTTGCTTGATTTTGCCAAAGACCAGGCATACAGAGGTGGCAATCATTTTTTAATCACCAGGGCCTAAAAGGTTCATCTGTCCAGTGCTCTTGGATTAGCTGTTGCTGCAGTAAAAGCCCAAGTTGTACTTCCAAGAAATGTGTGCTTTTCAACAATTACATACTTAGACAGAAGGATTTTTCCTTTTAGATACATTGAGATCTAACAACCATTCTTCCTGGATGTGCAGCTCTGAAGCTAAACTATTATAATGCAGCCTTTGTTTCAATAAAATCATGGTGGTGGCAGTAATAAGAATTCAGTCCTCCACAATCTTGTTCCAGTTCCATTCCCTTGTGATGGTATCTCAAGGCGCAAACTTGACTTTTCAACTTACTCAAATTGCAAGTCCCACCTACAGCAGACTCCTAACTTAATCAGCATATGGTGAGCCAATAGTTATGCGAATCTCACTATTTCAACAAGTCTACTCTAGATGGAAGTACCAACTAAATTAAACTGAAACATTTGAGTTCCATCAGTTCTGCAAGAAACTCATTTTCCATATATGTTAACTGAACAGTACTTTTAAATACCTGGATTTCTCTTAGTATTCTACTTCCACAATGTAAGATCATCACAGGCATGGACAGGCATTCCCAAAAAGTATACTGCACCTCATTTTCCAGGAAATATGACAAACCATGTTTCTGAATGTGATATAAAAGTGTGGTTTTATCCATTTTATTTTATCAATACCTCAAAGCCTGTAGGATGGAGTAAGATGTGAACAGAAGCTAAATATGCACTTTACTCAATTCTTCTTGCTTTTGGCCATGGTTGGAAGATATAATAAGCCCCTGAATTGTGGAAATTCTCTAGGTCATCACTTATTACCAGTATTTATTAAGTTTTTCTGGCTATACATGACAGTTATCAAGTATACCATCAAGCTTTTCACCCTTTAAGTTCCTTGCCTTTTTGTATAATCTAAAGTGTAATCTTGAGAACAAATTTTTGGATTTTCTAGTTTGGGTCCCAACTATATGAATAATTACAGCTAATCATTAATTTCATTAAACCTTCCAACTAAGATCTATATTAACATACATAAACACTGTTAAACTGTAGCTCTGGCTAGGAAGCTAGATGTACTGTTTAACACTCTCAGCTATTGCTTGATCTTACCAGAGAATAGGCATGTAGACACAAAATGCTCTCAGTTATCTTGCAATGAACACTCATCAACAGTCACATTATCCTTATCAAATAATGCTTCCCAGCCTCTCCTTAATTTCACTTGGCAGCTGATACTCACTTGGCAAATCCAATGAAGTCTTCATGGTTAGTATTTATGTAGGACAGCTCTATGTCAATCAGCAGCAGAATCTGAAGAGAGAAAAGATGAAATAACCAAATCAAATCAGCTAGATGGCAGCAACTTATTCTGAATCTATCTGTCCCCAAACCGAGGGGTCTCCTTGCAGGATGGGGAGAGACACAGATCTTAATGAAGAAAAAGTTATAATTAATCAGATTAATCAAATGTTTATAATAGTACTAGACTTCAGGCTTTCTTCATTACATAGAACAATCTAGCTTTATTCAGAGTGGCCCAGGCACTACTCTTTTGCCTGTTCTGTGCTCTTCATCAACAGATTTTATTTATTTATACAGTTTATATGAAGCCCACTACCCAAAAGTCTGGGTGGCTTACAACAACTAAAATGAACACTTAAAAACAATTAAGACATTAAAATATAATGCAATAAAACTGCCGCCAGGACCCACAACCTATATTATATCAGTTTAAAAACTTCTGGAACAGGAAGGTTTTTACCTGGTGCCAAAATTTCATCAATGACAGTGCCAGGCAGATCTCACTTAGAAGGGAATTCCATAGCCTGGGGGCAGCTGCTCAAAAGGCCCTATACAAGCCATCCCTCTCCTTGAGGGATGGATCTTTCAAAAGAGCCCCCTGGCTAGATCTTAATTGGCAGGTAAGTTCATATGGAAGGAGGCAGCCCTTCAGGTATCTAGGACCTAAGCCATTTAAGGCTTTATATGTCAAAATAAGCACTTTGAACTGGGCGCAGTCAGCAACTGGTAACCAATGTAGCTTATATATAATCAGTGTGATGTGATCCCGGGAAGCTCCACCACTCACCAGCTGCACTGCATTATTATGAACCAGTTGCAATCACCGAACCTTCTTCAAAGGCTGCCCCACATATAGCATATTGCAGTAATCAATACAGGATATTACCAGTGCATGCGTAACTGTCATGAGGCTCTGCTCATCCAGGTAGGGGCTCATCTGGTATAATTTCCACAGCTGAAGAAAGGGACTTCTAGTTACCAAGTTCAGAGTTAGACCGGGGTCCAGGAGTAGCCCCAACCTATGGACCCAGTCCCTTAGGGGGAGTGCAACCCCATCCAGCACAGGGAGATGACCCTCTAATCTGTCTGACATATTAAGAAAGACAGATGTGCTTATCATATTCCATGGACTTGGCACATCTAAAGGTTTAGCCTGCACCATTCTTGTCATGTTTGTCTTCATGTTGAGATCTGCCCTTTGTTTTGGTTTAATCTCTTTATTTGAGCTGATTTCAGTAGATGTGCTTATCATATTTTGTGAATTTGGCATATCCAAAGATTTATCCTGCATCAATCTTATTGTGTTTGTCTGTAGATTACGATCAGCTATCTGTTTTAGCACAATTAGAAGTAATTTCAGTTTTTTCTAGAGACCTAATCTTATCCATCACCCCATCTTGAATTATCTGTTTTGCCTCTGTGACTTTATCAGAACTGAAAATCTCTGCATCTTCAGAAGTTGAGTCTGTGTAGATTTATATAAAATTTTTTTTGCAAACTGGAATTATGTTGGCAAAATCTTCTTCTGAGATGTTTTCCCAATCCATTGTGTTTCACAGCTCACAAGAAAGGGTTTAATATTGCTTGTAATAGTTTCTGCCACTTAGTTTCCAAAAAAGAGAGGTACAGAGGAGAGTAACTAGACTAGATTGAAGCCAAAGCAGCAAGGATTGTTTTCAAAACATGCAGTTACTCCAAGGTCATATGATGTTTTTTGAAAAAACAACTTTCTCAACACTGCTCTTGCCATTGCATCTTTAAATTCAACATAAAGAAAGCACAGAGGCATAAGGTAGCTTCCTTTAAATGTTGTCTTTAAATCCAAGATATATAAAGAGCAGCAAAGACATAATTTTTTTCCACAAGAAGAGAACAATAGGCAGGGAGGCATGTTCATGAAATAACGTAAAAACAATCACTTCTTCTGTGCTTAACTTTCGAAAATATTCACCCCTTCTTTGCTAAAAGCCTCTTCCTCTGAAGGGGGGTTTAGTGCTTGTCTGAAGGACAGATTTTCCAGATACCAAGGAGAAGCTTTGCATAGAAAGAGATAGAAGTATTCTACTCATGACACGCCAAATATTTACAGCTTTAACATCCGGCACCGAGAGCTCCGCCTTCGCCATAGCGAAGGTCTTCCTCCAGTGGGAGATGAAGCATTTTCCTGCTTCCACAAAGTTCACTGCCACTCCCTTCATGGTCTACAGTTGCTGCCTCTTCGTTTCCCCTCCAAGGAAACTTTACAGTTATTAGGGTCCCTTTATCTGAGCACTTATCAAGTTGTCTGGCCAGAACCGTAAGTCAAAGAACATTTTTTTAATAACGTGGACAGAAGATACATTGCAGTTTAAAAAGAGATAAATATAATATGAAAATACAAGTACAGAGAATTACATAAGTATATGGTCCAATCAAGAGAAAAATGTGAAAATGTAGAGAAGATCCATGATCCGTTTAACGTTCATGACATCTCAAGGCAAAATAGATATTATTATGTCCCATCTTCAGTAGAAGAATAAGATGAAATAAAGTCAGAATTCCGTTCAACGTGCACCTTGAATCTGCTCCCAACTACATGCTCTATAAAACATGCATTCTCCTTTTCCTTGGTCTGTTTATGTTGCAAGCAACAGTACTGATTCCTGCTTACTCAGCAAACATAAGTACACCCATGGAAAAATTATGCTAACTTGCAGAAAAGAAAATGCTCCTTCTTAAGTAGGCATGAAGCTTTCTAGCAACACTGCATCAAAACCAAATGATAGAGATGCAGATTCTTTTGGAGTTCAGGTCTCATAAAAACTGAAAATTCAATGCTATTTGCGCTGCCCTAACAAAGGCACGACAAGCTATCCTTTATAATGCTGTTAGTGCAGCAGTTTGGACTAACTGGTAATATTGAGAAAGCACAGGAAATATGAGGTTCATATTGTTTTCATTTACAATCTGCAATCTTCACTCAGTCTGAAAGCTTATCTGAAGAGTAAACAGACTAAATTGCTCACCTGGTCTTTAGTTTTCCCTTCCCGTTCTCTTATGTATGTTGTAACAATTCTTTCTGTTTCTTCTCTCAGCCTGGGGTAGGAACCAAGCTAGAGACAAGTGGAAAAGAGATCAGATTTATGGAATCTTAACCAAAATTCACATAGAAACACGGAGAGAAAAAAAAGGAAGGTGTGAGCTGTCTCCCAGTCTTATCACTGAAAAAGGGCTGATGGAGCAAAAACAAAAACAAAAGCCACTTCAGTAAAAACCCTTAACATTACTGGACAGAGAAAGAGGCTTAATATGAACTATCCCAAAAGGCAGTATCTGGGGAACAGTCCTTATAAATATAGGAGAAAAAGGGAAGACACAAGAGCTGTACTCATGGTGCCAAAGGCAAAAAGAGAGCTGTCTGGGATTTGATTAAATATAGTTAAAGATAAAGGGCGAACACAAATCACTGTGGGAATGTGGATTAGATATTGCTAACTAACTCTTACAGCTGACAAATATTAATCCTCCATTCGTAACTAATGTACTCATACCCTATTTCTTGTATGCTTTAAGGAATGGGATGTGAGCTCTGCATGAACACTCTGCCCTTGATTAAAAGCAAGTCAGACTTTCTTTCCGCTGGGCACCGCAAGCAGCCGTATTCCATGTGTTAGTAAAATAAGAGGAGAAGAAGAAGAGCAAAGACTCATTACCTTCTCCGAACACTTTTTAATGACCATGGCCAGCTCTGAAACCACCAGATCAACACACTTCAAACTGGGCTCTTTGAGTTTTATAATCTGTTTTTTCACTATGGCTTCAAAAGCCATGTCAGGCGTGAAGAGCCCCGTCCTGTGCCATGCAGAAAGCGCGAACAGAAAGGAGAGATTCCAAAGAAAAACAGGGGCGGGGAGTGACAGAAAGATTCAATAGGTTAGTCGTGTGCAAAGGAAAAAGCAGCAGCACTTCCTCGGGAAGGTCCTTCTTAGACTGCCAAAGAGCAACAAGGAATTGTTCCATCTTAGAATCGCTTAAGTAACACAGCTCAGTAGGGCTCAAACTAGCTTCAAACACCACTGTAAGTGGACAGTGTCTTGACTTTCTATTGTCTTTATAATGTCCCAAGTGACCATAACAAGTGCCTACCAAAAAGTTCTGGCTGAAACCTACTTCTGAATGGTTTCCAAAGGCAGAGAATGTCCCTGTATCATAGGAGGGAGACAAGTGATTTAAGGCGCCTACCACTATCCACTTGATTTAGAATGTGACAAACCAGAGTGACATAAATATGGCACAAGAGGTAGGGCCAGATGCAATACACTGAACCCTTGGAAAGGGCAAGGACAGCCAGAGGTCATGGCTCTGTTATTGTCGAGCTTCCAACTCTTTCCTCCTCTAACGTTATGCTGATGTTTATATGTTTACACAGAAGTGCCAATCTAGCCTTTCCTTCAGCACACAATTTTGGGGCTGGATATATACTATAGAGCTCAGCAGAGCAGCTCTATCCTATAGTCTGGGCTTGAGGCAAACATGGCAAAGTCTGGTCATTTCTAACTAGAGTCTACTTGGTAGACACAAAGCATTTTTTACTTGAGAGCGAGCGTGGAGGGTAAGAAAATAATAGTTACATACAGTAGTTGCTATTTCAACTACAGTGGTTTCCCGCCCTTACACGGTTCATATACTGTGGTCCCGCTATATTGCGGGACCACAGTATGGGGAAAAAGCCCCCCTGGGGTAAGGGGGGAAAGTCCCTCGGAGGCCTCAGAAATGATTTTTGGTGATCCGGAAGTCATTTCCAGTTTTCCAGAAGTCACTTCCCATTTGCAAGAAGGCCCTTGCAGGCCCCAAAAGGGCAGCACCAGGGTGGGGGCAAGTACAAGAGCCCCCAGCTAGAGCAGCCAGGCCTGGCCTGGCCTGCATCCGCATATCGTGGATTTTCATTTATCGCAGGTTGGCTCGGGTCCCTAACCCCAGCGATAGGTGGGGGGGGGGTCACTGTACCACACCAGCATTATTGGACCTTGCACTGCTGGGGTGGAGAACTGCTAATATCAGTGGAGTTTTGATATTGGAATTCTTTGCTGTTATTTTTGTTTGTTATTCTGTACTGTAGCAGGAAACAGGACCCAGGTGAATAAACACTATTTCATCCCTAAAATATAATCCTGCGAGCAATCTGTCTCTTTGGAAACTACATTAGAATCCTTCTCCGTAAAATACTAGTTTTTGATCAGCAAAACCCATTTTGCATTGAGAATCAAATGTACCTTCACATACAATCCGAAGTATCACACGTCCATACGCTAGTTGACACTTGCCTTGCATTTACTATTTCACCATTTCACTATTCACAGCCTATCCATCTTGTCCAATAACATTTTCTTAGCCTGCAAAGAATGCCACTTCTCCAGAAAAGAGACACAGAGATGTGGAATTGAAGTCAATCTCCTGTCACTGCAATGTCTCAAGTATTCCACATTAACAGCAGTCATCCTAACCAACTCTTTGGAGGCTCAGCAGTAAACCAGCTGGCGGATGGCAGTTCAGTACCCACTCACAAGTCACACTAGGAGTTCTGTGTACAGACCCTGTGAAGAATCCTTAAGATGATTAAGATACTGACAACTTTGTTGGTTATAAGAGAGCAAGAGACCCTGCTGTATTTCAGGGAACTAAGAATTGAAGGACCTTGGAGAGCAAGTGCTGGCTTCTTCATATTAGATTTACAAAAGCCTAAACCTCTTCCAGAAAGAGACTCAGAGTTCACCTACAACAAATGCCACTGCAACAAGCAAGCAATGTAAACCGCTCTTAAGGGAAGAATCTTTGTTACTCTGCTAATTATGGTCTTGCCAAGGCAATACACAGGCAATGTGATCATGCAACCTCAGTCTTTATGCCGTGCTTTTGATTCCAGGAGACAAAACAGAAGGGTCAGTTATTTAACAGGCGAACCCACATAGACAGAAAAACTGTACTGGAACTATGCAATCCTCAATAAATGGGGAACTTTAGAATGGGGGCAGTTTATTACTTCGACCAATGCATTTAATCGTAATTTTCAAAACCCACAGCCTTGCCTTTTATTCACAGCTTTGTGGAAAATGTAAGGAAGCGGTTTAAATGGCAGATGAAGAAGCCATGCACATAGAAAAGAGCCAGGATCTGAGAAAAATCTGCCCACTAGCTTAGGCAACCTCCAGACACCTCACAATAATTTCTGTTTATGAGCAAAAAATTAAAGTGGGTTAAGATTGAAGCTCCAGACCAATCCTGTTCATTATGAAACACAATGCCAAAACTGAAGCCTCAATTGCATTATAGCACATTTCAATGCCTCTGCAGCAGCATATAAACCTAGATGGTTTTCCCTAAGAGAAGCCCAACCAGCCAATTTTTAAAAAAAGTACCAATACCTGGAGGTTGTACTAGGCAAGATAGACAGATTAGAATAATATACTGTAATTTGGGCAGGTTTCCCAACTCAATCAGGAAGGGCTAGACTGCCTCCAGCTAGTTCAATACCTTAGCAGTACACTGTCTAACTGTATTGATTAACTCCTGAATAACCAGGTCGACACACTTCAGACAAGGCTCTTTCAGCTTCACCACCTGTTTTTTCACAATGGCTTCAAATGCCAAGTCTGGTGTGAATAGGCCCGTCCTACAGTCATCCACACACAGGAGGAACGGAGGGAAAAGACATGGTAGAAAAGAAAGGAGGAAAAAGAACAGGTTTAATGACTGGTAACATTCTAGGATGCAATTTTCTCATCAAGTATTAGCTCTTCATTTCAAAATCTCCCTCCCCACCTGACAGTAACACATTTCAGTTAAACGTACAGGAGATGGAATGAAACTATACATAACGAAAAAGACTGTTGCGCACAAGAGATAAAAGGGAAAAGTTCATCTCTACTACATGAAGACATTTTGCAGACTGAAATATTACAGTACACATTTTTAGGGAGAGGACCTTTCCCCATCTAAACAAGACTCTCTACGTGTGAACATGCAGTGAAGGGGATAAGGAAGAAAAAGGAAAATGGGTGGCTATGGACTTTTTGAAAAGGTGGATGCCCCACAGGAATGGGAATGGGCAACTAAGGACACTGAGGAAAAGAGGGATGGAAAATAACTGTGTCAAATACCACCAATAAAAAGGGAAAGAGGGAGAAAAAGAGAAATTGATATTTCTGAATCAAAGCAATAGAGGGGCTAACAGAAAGTGATTACCATCTCCTCCGACAGCAGGCCTGTATAGAGCACCCCAGCCTACACATTCTGCCCCTAACATGGATATTAAAAACCCTCCTTCAAATTTAGCTGCTTATAGGACCAGCCTACAGAATGTCAAAACCAAACATCTCTGGGCTGCATATTTTCTGCCTGAGTAAGCATGCTGGGAGGCACCAGTTAGGATTAATGCACTCTTGAGATTTTTTATATAATTGTATTGTGTAGTGAATACATGCAAAATAAAGAGCTGCCATAGGCGCTTCTATTTCTTCCCCTCGTTGACAAGATGTCTGTGGACTATCAGGTCTATAAAGCATCAGGATCACTGACAGACTGATCATCACTCTGTTTCCCTAATTTTCTTCTTGACTCAGGCAGAATGGCAAGCAATACAAGCAACAGACTTTCTAGACTGAACTCCTATTTCCTACAGGTACCAAAGATTGACTTTCACTATATACAGTTTGTAAGCAGAGCTGAAGATGACCTTGGGCTTTGCCAAATCAGCTGGGATTCAAATACTTGCCTTACACCATGGATGTTTTTGATTGCGTAGCTGATTTCTCGTCTCAGATCCTTCTCATCAAATTCCATCTAAAAGAGAAATAAAAGACCCAATGATTAAAGGAGATGAAAACAGAACCATTCCTCGGTTTAATAATATGCTCTCCTTAATTCTTGGTACAATTTGCTACCATCTTAGTGAAATTTTACTATTATATATCTTTAGAGAGAACCTATGTCAAATGCCAGGAAACAAAAATAAGAGGAGCCAAGAACAAGGTATCATATTTTCCCATTTATAATATGCCCCCATGACCCCCACTTTTCCAACCCAAAAGTACAGTTTTGCAACCATGCCGTTCTCTCCTTGGATTACGTCTGTGTATAAGATGACCCTCAATTTTTAGTCTAACAATTTCAAACAAAAATATTGTCCTATACATGGAAAAATACTGTAATTACCCATTCTCATCCATGGAAAGAGGGCATCCCCTTAAAAAAAATTTTTTTTACATTTTAATATAATGTTGTTACTTCTTTAAAATCCCTCCATAACAAAGATTTTGCTTCTTGAACACTGTTGGTTGTTCATTACAGATTTCTGGCTGCTGATTACAAAAAATCACATTATGCTGCATTAAAGCATTACAGTCACAAGCTTTTAATTCTGGTGGGGGATACTTGATAAGAGAACCGTGTCGGCTCACACAGCAGATGCAAGTCTGTCACTTTTAAACCTGCCATGGTCTTCAGTGTGAAAGAAAGCATTTATTCCTTCTTAGCCAGACATTCTTAGCTCCTGCATGTGGAAATATTTTTAAAGTTCTTTTAAAAAAACAGATAATAATAAATAGCAACTCACTCATTTAAGTTGTGAAATCACTGTTTTTTCCATTTGTGTCCTTGAATGATCTCAGAGCATGTTTTTGCCAGTTTATTTGTACACCCAGTTTACTAATAAGTTTACAGATCCACTTGATTTCATATGACATTTAGTTTTTATCCACCCTAAACCAATGGGCACCCACAGAGTGCACTACAGAAAGCATGGCTTCTTCAGTGCAAGAACATGGATCTGATGCATAGATCCTCATGGATCCATAAGAGTTTTAACTAGGATGATTCCCTAATGGTCACAGTATGCAGATGACCCACGGCTCTATCTCTTCTTTCCATCTTTTGCAGTGGATGCTGTTCCATCCCTTAAGTGCTGCCCGGACACCGTACTGGGATGGATGAGGACAAACAGGCTAAGGACGAACCCAGACAAAAATGGTAGTCCTAGGGGGAGGGGTTGTTGTCTGCTGGTTGGGAATCTCCTTCTCTTTTGGGAGCACGACTCTTCCTGCTCAGAGTGTGATTCTAAGCTTGGGTGTTCTCCTGGACCTGATGCCATCCATGGAATTCCAGGTAACATTGGTGGTCCATTCTGCCCACTTTCCGCTGCACCTCTATCTGGACACTGGAGCCCTCACTATGCTGGTCCATGCACTTGTAATCTCAGGACTAGACTACTGTGATGCTCTCTACATGGGGCTGCCTTTGGGGGTTGATGCAAAGACTTCAGTTAGTCTAGAACATAATTGCCAGGTTACTGACGGGAACTAAGAAAGACCAGCATATGTCCTGCCACTCTGGCCTCCCTCCAAACCTGGCTGCTTATGCAAGCATTCCCACAAGCCAGAACATGACCACAATGTTTACCCATGGTGATTTTATCTCGCCCACCTAAATCATTTTATTAATCATATGGTTTTAAATAGCATTATGATGAGATTTAACGCATATTGATTTACTTTGTTATTACTTTTGTTTTGCTTGTATTATTGTTGCTTGCATCTGTTGTAAACCTCCCAGAGTGCCCTTGTTGTCAAATGGCTGGCATAGAAGTTAAATAGATAAATATCCTCCACCGCCATTATATTGGCCTTTCAAGAGAAAGGAACTGCTCCCGCCAGTTTCTAGGAGTGCCTAGGACAGGCATGTCCAAACTTCGGCCCTCCAGATGTTTTGGACCACAACTCCCAGAATTCCAAGCCTGTATTTCCAATGGCAAAGGACTGTGGGAGTTGTGGTCCAAAACATCGGGAGGACCAGAGTTTGGACAAGCCTGGCCTAGGAGAAACTCAAGAGAGCATAGGATGGGTAGTGTCATTGCCTATTAGGCTCTATAGAGGGAGCCTCTCAAAGAGTAAGCACGCAAAACAAAGAAGGTTTGCTCAACTTTTTTCAAATTTCTTATAAAAGCCAGCTTTTAAAAGGTGGACTGATGTATTCTTTCCCTGAAAACTTGGTGGGTTGTATCTACTCTTATTTTTAAAACCTTGTTTTCAAAAAGATTATTTTGGACCTAAAACAAGTAGGTGATGTTCTTTGGGAGTTCCCCATCTGGATATGGAGGCCCTCTCCCAAGCTTGGATGGGGTTTCCCTCCGGCTTGCGGACAGGGCTCGGAACTTGGGCGTGGTTCTGGACCCGGCGCTCACTCTGGAAGCCCAGGTGGCTGCCGTGTCCAGATCCACCTTCTATCATCTACGCCAAATTGCCCAGATCTGCACATATCTAGATGGCAACTCCCTGAGAACTGTGGTATAGGCTCTGGTGATCTCGCGGTTGGACTACTGCAACGCTCTCTACATGGGGTTGCCCTTGAATCTCCTCCGGCATTTGCAGCGGGTGCAGAATGCGGCGGCCAGGCTGGTGGCGGGTGTGTGTCGCTTCGACCATATCACCCCAGTCCTGGCCCGCCTGCATTGGCTACCCGTTGCCTCCCGGATCAGATTCAAGGTCTTGGTTTTAGTTTATAAAACCCTCCATGGCCTGGGCCTGGACTACCTGACAGAGTGTATCGTCCAGCGGTCAACCTCGGCCCGCCCAGTCCGGCAGGCGCGAGCGCACACACTTCGGGTTGCCACTCTGAAGGAGGCCCGAAAGTCCATCACCCGCAATCGGGCCTTTTCAGTGGCAGCCCCCCCCCCCTGGAATAGTCTACCACCAGATGTGCGCTCTGCAGAGTCCCTGTTAGCCTTTCGCCAAGTTCTAAAAACCTATCTCTTCAGCGAGGCTTATGGCGATGTAACTTAACTTTTTCTTCGTTTTTTTTTTCCCCATGCCCCGCCATCTACATGCTCTGTCATAACTACTGCCATGGAGCTGCAACTACAGATCAAGTTTTTAAGATGCCTTAGTTATTTTAAGATGCTGTTTTATTGCTGTCTATGCTTATTATTGTATTGTTGTTGTGTTTGGCTTGTTCTTTGTATTGCTTGCTGATTTGCTCAGCCTTTGGAAGCCGCCCAGAGTTCCGCTTGGAAGATGGGTGGGGTAAAAAATCCAATAATAAATAATAATAATAATAATAATAAGTATTGGAATTATTCAAATAAACTTCAATGCACCCTGGAGTCATTTTAAAGGTCCTTAATTTTCAGTCTGGTTTAGAGGACCTAAGTGAGTGCCATGGGCCACATTCAGCCTTTGGAATCCACAGTTCCCATGTACTCATGAAACCCACAGCTACAGACTGGTTGAATAGAACATTTTAAAAATCACTCTCAAAACCAATGGAAAGAAAAGTTTCATGTCAACTTTACCTTGACCAATTCAAAGGGGAACCTCTCGTGGAAGATACGGTTTATTCTGGCTCCACCTGAGAGTTCTAGTGTGTCCACCTGGTCTCCAGAGCCTTCAATTCTCTTCTCAAAGTCCACAGCAAACTGCTGGACCATCCTGCAGAAACATAAATGGAAGCCAGAAATAGGTTTCCGCCATGCCAAGCTCAGCTGAAACGGCAACATTTCTTACTCGGCAACCAGAAATGCTCATTCAAAGCAATGATTTTACCAGATCGATTCCTGTTGGCTTATATATACAAAGGTTTATTAGGAAAGTGCCATTCAGATTTTTCAAACTCCATCTTCCAGAACCTCTTCAAGGATTCCCTAGGTAGAATTCTGGAAGTTCCAGCCCACAGACCCACAACTTCAGACACATGTACGTTTTACACACCTGGAGGCATGCCTAGGCTTGAAAGTTCCATGGCCCAGCTCTGACCTACCTTCCTGTGAAATAAAAAAGAAGGCTCCTAGCTGCTGACTGGGAATTCTAGGGTTTGCTGGGAGATGTAATCTCCTCACTCTTATAGGTGGATCTGAAGGTCTCAATAGAGATATCTCTGGGCTACAATCCCCAGAATTTTGCCTGGGAAATTCTGGAAATGTGGTCCAATAAACTGCCTCTACACACTTTTTTGTCTCTACACAATTTTGAGCTATTATACCAAAAGCGTTATCACAGCACAATGGATGCATCTTAGTCTATCCCTCTTCTAGAGCGGTTCAGGTGACATGGCAAGGTTACTGCTTCTCATTGCTGTAAAAAAAAACCCCTATCATATTCTAAAAAATAAAAAGACCTTCTTGTCCTCTTTGTACAGATATTGTGGAAGCAAAACTGTAGGCTGAAATGATGTGTACTAAACATTTTAGCACTGACATAAGCAACTTTTACCCTGTAGTTGTTGTTGGACTGAAGATCCTAACAACCTTAGTCAACATTGTTAATGGTAGGGAATTATGGGAGCTAGCGTACAGAACAGAGATGGGTACAAACCTTGAATTGGAGGTGCAGCTCAGTTTGTCACTGTGCTCACACAGGTGTATTTGTATATCACCCTCCCACTTAACCTGCACACTACTCCATTCCTTGGGTGACACACACGATCCCTCCCCCTGCCTCCCCAGTGTGGAGGAGCTGATGAAGAAGTAGAAGACGAGAGAGCACATTGCAAAAGGTGAGTGGGCAGCTGTGTTGGAGAAGCAGGGAAGGACGTTGTGCGTCACCCAAGGAATGGAGGAGTGTGTAGGGGAAGTGGGAGGAGAAGACAACACCTGTGCATGCACAACAACAAACTGGGATGGACCTCCAAATCGAGGTTCTCTAATACAGAAACATCTGGCGTGCCACTATTGCCCACTGGCAACAACGACTTACAGCAGGCATGTCCAAACATTGGCCCTCTAGATGTTTTGGACCACAACTCTCACAGTCCTTTGTCATTGGCAATCTAAGCTTAGAATTCTGGGAGTTGTGGCCAAAAGCATCAGGAGGGCCAAAGTTTGGACATGCCTGGCTTAAAGCAATAGTTCCCAAACTTGGTCCCCTGACTATAACTCCCAGGAATCTTGGCCAGCACAGCTAGTGGTAAAAGATTCTGGAAGTTTTAGCCCAAGAACATCGGGGGTCTCAAGGTTAGGAACCACTGCCTCAGAGTAACAGATGTCACCCCCAACTAGCACAACCAATTGTCCTAATTCTCAGAAGACAGAATAGCCAACTTCAGAAAAATTCCAGTGCATCAGTTTAGAGTGCCAGCCAACCAAACTACTGCAAGAAAACCAATCTGTACATTCCACACATCTTATGAAAAATTGCACAAGACAGAAGAGCATAATTTTATTTATTTCAAACATTTATTGTATTTTTCTGTTTATAACACGCCTCCATGTATAAGATGACCCCCACGTTTCCAACACAAAATTACAGTTTCACAACTTCTTGGTTTATTTCTATGTATGAGACAATCCTCAATTTTAGTCTAACAATTTTAGACAAAAATAGTTTACAGAAAAATACTGTACATTTCAAACACATTGGCATGAAGACTAGAAAAGAAGTGACTCTGCATTTAAGCCAACATGAGTACTTTTCAACTTTTAGGACCATGACTGTATCTTAATAACTGAAAAGGTGGTATATTTTCTTTTGCAACATATTAGCATCAGAAATATTTTTGCCCTTCAATATTTACCATATTTTCCCATGTATAAGAATATTTTTTTCTAAAACCTTTAGACTAAAAATTGAGGGTCCACTTATACCCGGAAGTTAGCTGAAGAGAGAACCCATGGTTTTAAAAAAGTTATTTTTAAAAAATTGTCAGATGTGCCACTCACGCAAACTCATCTACATTTATAATTTATTTATGTATTTATGTATTTATGTATTTATGTATTTATTTATTTATTTATACAACGTAGATACCGCCCACTACCCAAGGGTCCCTGGGCGGCTTACAATTTATATCAAGTCTTTGAACGAAAGTTAATCCTTTCATCTCCATATATAACTGCAATAAATTCTGAACACTTTCAACTGCACTGACTTCATTGCTGGCAATCCTTTTCACACCCTCTACGACATTAAATTCAGATTGAATTCTAAAAAGCAACATACACAAATAACCCTGCACTAAGACTACTTTCTGAATCCCTGGCACAATGAAGTTTCCTCTTACACAGAATCACTTTTTTTTTAAACGTCCTAAGTAATAATTTGTGACTGTCCTTTATAAAGTAGGGTTGGGAAGCATACAGCCTACGGACCAACAGCATTTGCAGGAATAAATATTCCCCATTCTTGTTCCGAAGCACAAACCAGCAACAAAGAAGGTGCACAAATAAATGGCAGAACAAAGTGTAAATGTGACCTACTGCAGCAGGGCTTTGGTTTTCCGTGTAGGGTCATCAGGGCGAAAATTCTTATATTCTTCCACTTCTTTTTCTAATGAGAGCAGCTGACTCTGGAGTTTGCTGCGCAAAGATGGCAGTGTTTCCCGTATATGGTTTGTCAATTGCTGCAAGGAAGATAATACCGGGGGGGGGGGGGGATTTGACATCAACATCACTTCAAGCATGGCTTCTGAATTCCAAGAGAACAAAACCATTTCCCTTCTAAGCCAGCAAAGTTAAGGCCAACTCTTCTTGCTTAGCAATTTCCAATCTCTTGCTCTTAGACTGGAGATTTATAGCATGAAACCTTACCTTCATCTAAAAGAATGAACTAGTCTATGGTTCTCTGAGGCACTGTTCAGGGTAATTAGATCACTCTCCAGCACCAAACAAGCCTCCACTCTCAGGAATCAACCTTAACCCTTCTTTTTAGCACTGAAATAATTCCTTTACTGGGTCTCACTCGGGATGATAAACAAGAAAGAAAGCTTTGCTCTTTCTAAAACATTCTAACAGGTTTCTCCACTGTACTGAGAAACCTGCATACAAGTGAGTAATGTTCACACCAGATGAAGATATTTCGTCAGATTTGCCAGAAACAGAAATGCACCAGAAACCAAGAGCCTTTACTTTGAAAATAATTATCTCCATATTGTAGCAGAATGCAATGAATTTATGAAAATCAAAATGGAGGGGGGGGAATCATGTTTGAGCTGAAAGGTGAGACCCTTCATTACTGAAAGTACAGAGGAAGTCTCACATTCAGCGGACGATATACAAATGAGGGGGTGGGGAAAGGCTAAACAAGCCAATGCAGCAACAGCCTACCTGGTTGAGGACCTTCTGTAAGTGCGGGGTTCCCATGCGGTCTGCCATATGTCTGTAAGCAGGATGGGAAAGGAAGAACTTGCGCTCAGCTGCCAGTGCTGCTCTGATGTCCTTCTTACCATCTATGTCCTTCTGGCTCCGGTTCACAACTCCAATGTAACCTACAAGTAGACAGCTCCAAACGCTAGTTCCGACCTTACCACTTGCACACAGGTCCCCAGCGCAAATTCTGAAAGGCCACACATGTCAACTCAGGGCAGCGATGGTCAAGACGTCATGCGGTTGTGACAACAAGGAGGAGCTTCTCCCACAATAAGCTGACAAACCATGTTCAGCTTTAGAAAGATTACACCCTTCCTTGTGCACATGAAAATACAGAAAAAATAAGTTTTCAACATGCAAGGGCTGCATCTTTCTCACTTAGCAGAGGCTTTGCTCTTTGGACCTGGTCTCACAGTTTGATGTTTCAAACCATCTCCTTGAGCACTTGAAAATATTAGAATCCACAAATATATAAAAATATAATAGTTACTACTTGAATTAAAAGACAATAAAATGGTACTAGTTTCTATGGCCTATTCTAGACAAAGAATACTGGTGTTTTTGTTGTTGTTATTGTTGCTTTTGCAGGACAGAAAATCACACTGACTGCATGGCAAATCAAGAATCCAGACAAATCAAGAAGCTTGTCTGATACAAGTCACTTTCTAGTTCTGTCCCAAATACACAACAGATATCCTAGGTGACATTTGCTGAGTTCAATTCTAATAGTCAAGCTGGCTAGATATGATGGGATTGCAGTGTAACACACTTGGAAACCACTATACTGGAGAAGGCTACACTACTTGCAGGACTGCCATTAAATCCTGTTGTATTGTACAATTTTGGTTGGTTTTAATGAGGTATACGAAAATGAGTAGCTTCAACCACCCACTGATAACTATCAAAGGAGAAAAAACAGATTAAGATCTAGTACGAAGTTTGCCTGTTACCCATGTCCCACAAATATCCTGCTGGCATTATTATGTGCCAAGAGATCTGAGCTCTCCTTAACAGATCAGGAAAGAGATCTTGGCTGATGTGAGGGAGATAAGAGGGGGCTGTGCTGCCTGGCAGCACCCACCGCCCACCCATCCTTCCTGCCTTCCTTCCCAGAGGGAGCAAGTCGGCAGACAGCCTAAATGCCTGCCTCTCTCTCTCTTTCTCCTCCCTCTGCTTTGGAGGCTGCCTGAGACAGAACACTCTGGACAATCACCCACAATACAGCAATTGGGGGGGGGCACTATTGCCTCACATCTGATCATGTGACCTGCTCCAGTGCTCATATTACAAGCCCTTTATTGTTGATCGAGGCAAAATTTAGAAGAAATCTTTGCATATCTTGCAAAACACTCATAGACCAAGGTACTCATAAACCAAGGTTTATGACATCTATTCAATTATATGCACATTAAATATGCTTTTGCATGACAGTCAAGAACCACATAATTAATATAGGTATTTCCTATATGAATTCCTCTTTATGCGTTTTATTAATACTATGGATTTGAATACTATTACTAAAGCTTTCGTTCAATAAAATATTCCTTGGCAACAAATACTAATAACATTCTACCTCTCCGCAAAGGTAAGAGTTTGTTCTCCAAGATATCTCTGGCATCTGTGCCTTCATCCATTAGATCTAGTTTAGTTATCACTCCAATTGTCCGTAGGCCTGAGAAAAAAACATAACTGCTGGTCAAAAGTGGGGCAACTATGCTGGTTACATAACAATTTAGTAGATATTGTTTGAGTTATTTGAGTTATATTCTTGAATTGGATAGGGGTTAGACTCAATTGCCTTATATGCCCTTCCAACTTCATTATGGCATTATTGGTGGGCAATAAAGGAGGGTATCAGGATGAGCTAGGGATGCATCAAAAGAAAAAAGCTGCAGTCTACAAAAAATTATGCTAAGCAAAATTTGTTGGTCTTAAAGGTCACAAAATACCTTCTTCTTACACTTGTATATTAACAAGGAATTTTGCTTTGAACATGTAGTGCACACAAATATTGTTAGCAAGTTATAATAACACCTTTGTACATTTCTAGATTTTTGTCTAATTGGGCAGGTGTCCTACCTATTTTATAGAACTTTTGATCCTTTATATTGTTTTTTACAGAACAGAATTTAAAAATTATGAACAGTGAGGCTGGGAGTTAATCCATCTTGTTCTGCGTTGCATTTTATAGTTTGTTATGTTTTAACTTTACAGCTTCTTCTACTACATAATTTCTGTTCCTTGTACTCAACAGAAAATTGCATTCAAAGTTCAAGAGCATAGTCAGGCTTGTAAATCCAGAATGTTAGCCATGTTGAAAACCAGTCCACTATGTCTTTGAGGGACTAGGGTTTTCTGTTGTCAGGAGAACAGGAAGTGATAGTCAGGGCCCCACCTTATTCTGTCATGGGACTAAATGCATTTATCAGTGAAGCAAAAGAAAGAAAAAGCGAGCTACTACAAACCTTGAGGATCCACCTCTTTCGCCATTTTGAGTGCATCTGAGTTGGCTAAATCCATGTTGGCTGGAGTCACAGCGAGAATCAAGGTGCTTTCTCTGCTAATGAACTGCATAATCATATCTTTGATCTGATACTCAATGTCCTGGGGTTGGTCACCCACAGGCACCTTAGTAATACCCGGAAGGTCAATCAAGGTCAGATTCAACACTGCAAAGAAAGAAAAATAGAAGGCAGAGGGACTTCCTTTGAAAAGGTCACATGGCTTTCCCCTAAAACTTCCACCAATTCTGGGCCTCAAGTGGCTTTCCAAAACCTTTCTATACCAGGCAGAAAAGAATCTCTGCTATTAGAGGAGAGGACAGAAACACATGCCACTTGGATGGCAACATATAGCTCATAAACCTAACAAAAGCCCTGGTAGGCCCCAAACCTTCCAAAACCGTTTTCTACTTTTAACAGGATTTGTTTATTTACTCAAAATTTATTTTGTAATCTCTAAGGGTAGAAGTAATTCTGCCATATTTTCCAGGCCTCTCAACATCCCCCCTGGTTTAGAGGGCACAAAGAAACTTTTTTCATTCAAACACTTGCTTTGGTTAAATCTTTTTTTGAATTTACCAAAACTCATTGCAGCAGACTTTACAGTACACATGTAATGGACATTATTTTCTAAATTTTAATTAATTTAATTTTTAAATTTTAATTAATTTAATTTTTAAAATTAATTTAAAATTAAATTTTTAAAATTAAATTATGTTCATTATTCTTTTGACTAGGTACTATAGCTTTCCATGTTGATATATCTCATTATTCCAAAGGTTAGATGGAGAATCATTGAACCATAGAGTTGGAAGTGGCCTATAAGGCCATCAAGTCCAACCCTCTGTTCAATACAGGAATCCATTATGAATATACTAAGCTCTTTTCGCCAGTAAGTACTCCACACTTATTATGCTTCCCTACTAATTGATATCTCCACTCTCATGCACTTTCAGAGGCCAGCAACCTTCAAACACAATACATTAGCACCTAGACTGACAAATTTGTTAATTTAAACAAATTAAATTAATTTGTTCTGCAGGCGATTTTGCTGTGCAAAAATTTTGTTAACCGAAACAGTTTCCCATTGAAATGAATGGGAAACCAAATAATCCATTCTGGAGGTCCAAAAAAAGGTTAAAAAGCTGTGGGGTTTTCCCCCAGACATCTTTATAAAAGTGCACTTTAAAGGTACACAGAGCCAGACCCACCCCCACCGCACTGCAATGCAAACATGGACAAAAGCAAGCAGCAAGACTAACCCAGCCCATTTCTGCCTGCAGAGCAATGGAAAAGAATGCAAAGATGGACAAAAGAAAGCAAGGAAACCTCAGCTCTCTAGCTTTCCAAGTTCAAAAGGTTCAAAATTCCCTGCAAAAAATGTCCAGAATGGCTCGAAAATACAATGAAAAAACTTCTCCAAGTCCTCCCAACCCTCCACAAACTACCGGGGGGTGGGGTGGGGGTAGGGTACAATGCATCGCAGATACACTTTTTTTTTTGCAAAGTGGGATGAAAATGTAATTATCCAAGGCAACCAGGGAAATTTTGTTAACCGAAACATCCCTACTCCCGGAAATTGTTTCGTTATCCGATTTTTTCGTTATCCGAGATATTACTGTAGTCAAGTAATACTCACTTTCTAAAGGTTCACTAACAAGATGACTTACCATGGGGTGAATAAACTCTCAGGTTAATGGGAATGGGAGAAATGCCTTTGTTTGTTCCAGTGGCTCTGTCTGTTTCTGCTTCAATTTCCTGTCGGACTTCATCAAAATCTGTAAACTTTTTGGATTTGCAGTGCAAAAACTCTGCATATTCTGAAAAAGAAGATACACGCTATGCTGTGCTCACAGATGCAAGCTCAGAAAAATATGCTGAAAGAGCAATGAAGAGCTATCTGTTATCAAGATTAACTGTAATTTACCACACTTCCTTAATTTCAGATGTGTGATGCATGCTCATATTTCTGTTTCCGAGATAAAAAATAATACCAGGAGAAGGGTAACCAATCCTGAAATTATGCATACACTTAACATGGCTCATACCTGTTTACTGTGCAGTCCCACCAATATGATACTGGTCTAGTAAGATAAAGACAAAGACTGATTCTGTTCTGAAGATATGAGTGCTCCCAGTCAATCAGGATAGCAAAGACAACAATCTCACAATATTTGGCTATGTACCAATGTCACAAATTACTTTAATAAAGAACAAAGCTTTTTTTGTTCAACATTGAATATACTATGGTGACTTCTGGAAGTTTTAAGAACAAGCTCTTTTTAAAAAATTCAGAAAGAGTTATAAGTCTAAAAGGCTTTGTCAGAAATTCTCTCAAAACATTCCTCACAAGTTCATCTTACGTCCTACAGTAGTTCTACTGTGAATTTAAGAAGAGCAGAAACCTGATTTTAAAAGCTGAATCCTTTGGGAGGAAAGTGGCATATAAAGATTTTAAGTAAGTAAGTACATATGTACATATGTGAATGAATGAATGAATGAATGAATGAATGAATGAATGAATGAATGAATGAATGA
>JAHTLZ010000198.1:3296723-3310773 GCA_023846285.1 Phrynocephalus versicolor | reverse complement strand
TGAATGAATGAATGAATGAATGAATGAATGAATGAATGAATGAATGAGAAAGACTCAGAGACAATCTCAAAGAAATAAAAAAGCTAATAATGTGGAGAATTTACTATGAAGGCCAGCATGCTACTGAGAAGCAGTCTTGAAAAACTGTGTTGCATCTTGTATCACACAAGGTATTCGCACTGCATTTGAAAAAGAGGATTGATTACATGATCTATGAATTTTGTCTGGGGCTTGGAACAAAGCCATCTTCTATAGCAACGTGTGAAGCTTGGATTTGTTCTCAAACAAGCATGATTACTGCTGTGGCAGATTCCAGCAGAGGCTATCTACTACAGTACTTAACAGAATAAAATGGCTATTTAGCAACTAGGCAACTGCATTTATGGCCCAGTGGCCCAGTACAGTAAAACCTTGGATTGTGAGCATAATTGGTTCCGGAAACATGCTTGTAATCCAAAGCACTTGCATATCAAAGCAAATTTCCCCATAAGAAATAATGCATCTCTATGGGTGGTTACTCTCTAACCCGTTTCTTATCTCTATGGTCTTCAACTGGGCTGAATGATCTCAGTCTCCTATTCTACAGAACAAATCAATCATGCAAGGTAATTTTTTTAAAAACAGCTGGGTGGGGAAGCCTCTATTACGGCTGCAGCTGTGGCTGGGGACCTGCACCAGGTTTAGAGGTCTCTGCAAGGGCAAGAGGCTTCCCAGCGTGGAGACCTGGGGAGGAGGGATGCTTGTCTTCCCATTTTACTCTCCAACCATGCTGCTCCAGGCCTCCCAAGAGCAGCATGACTGGAGAGTAACCTGGGGCTGGAGTTGTATAGGGACTGCAGTATGTATGTGTGAATGTATTTTTTCACACATACATACCTCTAAAAACTAGGTGCGTCCTATGACCCAGCGCGTCTTATGGGGCGAAAAATAAGGCAAATTTTTGTACTATATATGCAGTATATCTGGCACTTTAAAGGAGGTTTCAGAGAGCAGCAGGAGACAGGTGGACCTTATAATGAGGTGATGCCTAGATGAGCTGATTGGGGGGGGTGGAATTATGTGTTATTTATGGAATGTGTTCTGTGTTTGTTATGTCATCTTTGGGATAAAGAAAGCTATGCTGACATACATTGTCATGTCTTGGACCCACCACATAATAATATACCCAGAAACAATCTGAAGTACCCAGAGAAGATGGGAAACTCCATCAAGAAGAAATGATACAGGACCATGCACCTCTGAAGGGTGACATAATGACATGAAAAGTGAAGCAGCCAAACTAGAACCTTGAATTTCAAAAGCAGGTGGGAGGACATATGTACATGTTGAGGCAACCCTTTATTTTAAGAACTGGGTAGAGAATCCCACCTAAATGATACCCAAAGTGAAGCTTGAAATCATCCCTCAAAGGCTGTTTGCAGCCACTGTTTGAACTCGTCTCTAAGAAGCAGACCTGGAACAAACATCTGCCATGAAACTTGTTCAGAATTTTGGGACTCCTGTTTATAACTATTCTGCATTATCCACAAAATCCTCAAAATTTCTCAGTCATGGACCTGAGAAAGCTTACTGTTTGTTTGTTTTTTGTGGTCCAATTAAGGAACCAGTTGCTCTTCCATTTGTATCAAGACCCAATTCACTCTTTAAACAGAAAAAATGGCTTACCTGTTTTAGAGAAAATGAGCTGCAGGATAAGAGGTCGTCTGGTAACAATTCCAGAGCCACGGGGCAGGAAATCTCTGCAAAAATTTTTTTAAAAAATCTGTTACTTCAATATTTTCCTATATGTGCTACAGTCACAGTGTACAAGGAATAAATTCTAAACCATATTACAGGATCTAGTTTATATATTGGAACTAGGCAGGCAGTATTACCATGGAATCTAATGTGCACACAGTATGATTCAGAACATAATTCACATGATTCAAGAAATCATTTACTCTGAACAAGAAAATTTTAAAGCTGCTATGCCCCAAACATTCCAAAGCTCATAGTAATTTTATTGATCACATGTCAATTTTTGCATGTATGGGCTTTATAGGGGTTCGCCCATTAAGGGCATCTATTTATCATCCCCAAACTAATGGGCTAGTAGAGCATTTTAATGAGACGTTAAAAGGAATGCTATGCAAGTTGGTACAGGATAATCCTGGTCAGTGGCATCTCCTCTTAGCCCTTTTGATGTTCGCAGTCCAGGAGGTGCCTCAAGTCTCTACTGGTTTCTCCCCCTTTGAGTTATTATATGGGCACAACCCGCGAGGGGTATTGGATGTCTTGAGAGAACAATGGGAACGAGAGGATGATTCTTCCCAATTGGTTATCAAACATGTCATTGAGAGGAGGGAACACCTAAGGATGGCCCATAGATTCCAAAGGATTTTTGAGCTTTTTTCTGGCTATAACAATGTAGAAGACAGCAAGAAAAGAGGAAAACCATCTGTGAGAGGGACTGACTCCTTAAAGGAAACCACAAGCTGAATTTACAAGAACTAAAGGCAGCTGAGGAGAGGACATTTTGGAGATTGCTCATTCACAGGGTCACCATATGTGAGAAACAATTTGACAGCATGTAACAAAAACAGTTTGCAGTTTTCACAAGGCTCCTAACTGATCTTAAGAAAACACTGAAGGCCCAAGCAATTGATACAATGGTTGCTGTGAGTTTTTCAGGCTGTTTGGCTGTGTTCAGGAAGTTTTTCTTCCTGACGTTTCACCAGACTCTGTGGCCGGCATCTTCAGAGGGCAAGGAGCTCAGGGAACTAGGAGTTCTCTCTGTGCTCTGGGGGCGCAGTTCCCTGGACTCCTTGCCCTCTGAAGATGCCAGCCACAGAGTCTGGCAAAACGTTAGGAAGAAAAACTTCCATAACATGGCCAAGCAGCCCAAAAAACTCACAACAGCTATCAGATCCCTGCCATGAAAGCCTTCCAGAATATAGTTGATACAATCTTTCTAGAGCACTCTCTTCCATTTTGTATTAACCATTTAATACCTTTGTATATTAAATAAGCTAATCATTAGGAAGCAAAATAGGAAATTATTAAACAAAGTTAGAAAAAAGAATTCTCAAATCAAATTACGCACTAAGCCTATTCTGTGACAGGAATGAAATAAAAAAGCATTCTCTCACACACCTTCACAGCCACTCACAATTAGCAAAGTTTCTGAATCTTTGTTTTTGGAGTCGTAACTATGTTAGTCTCTGCAAGCATTTCAGCAAAATACACAAAACAAAATAAAGGCAAAAAATACAGTGCGGCCCTAAAGACTAAGTACTATATTTTAATGTAAACTTTCACGGAATATGGCTCAGTTCATCAGACATGTGAATCAGAATACATAGTTAAATCATCATTAACTACATAGTTAAATCATCATGCAAGTTTCAAGGAGACAGTGATGATTGGTTGCACTATGCACCCCTGTTTGGCATTCAGTTCTTTTGAAGTCTAGTTTTGTCAACATTTCAACAAGAAAAATAGAACAAAATAAGATGAAAGCAAAAAAAAAAAAAGATGCATGGTTCAAAGCTAAGTGAACCCTGAGGACTCTCCATCAAGTTTGTTTGCTTGCTTGTTTGTTTGTTTGTTAGTATCCCACCTTTTTCCTTAAAAGCACCCAAAGGCACAGTGTTGGACAGAGGATACCAACATCCTGTACATATGAACTACTCAAAGGCTGGTTTTGAATTCTGCAGAAAATAATTTGTAAATCTGATTACTGTAATATGGATAACTACATTGTTACAACAATAATGCCTCCAGATTTGTATTGTGACAGGCTTCTATCAAACAAGGAAAATGTGGGTGCTCTATGCCCAACATACAGGTTTAATTATGGATTTTATGATAAGTTAAAATATATCAAGATACTGTACTTAATTTTGTATATCTAGTCATCTTTGCTCATATGGAATCTCTTATGCTATAAGCCAGGTTTTGGGACTCTACTTTCTAGCTTGTCTCAGAAGGTCTACGACTATCTTGGGCTGACCACATCACACAATTATGGAATGCCCCGCCTTTCTGGCTTTTAAATAGCTGTACAGACATACTATTTAGGTACATATTTAATACATTGCATATTTTAATTATTTTCTTATCCCCCCCCCCTTTTAAATAATGGTCTCTGTATTACATGCACTTTATTTATTTTATTTTAGAGTATTTTTACCCCACCTTTCTCCTTGGAAAAGGACCCAAGGCGGCTTACAGTAATGAGGGATAATATACAGTCGAGTACAATTTTTTTTAATTTTAAAAATATTTTATTATTTTACAAGACAAGTTAAGACAACAGTACAATAGCGTCTCATTATTTATACATTCTATAGGACCAATATCCTTTTCAAAATCCACCCACTAATTCATCTTCCAACACAGTTAATTGTGACACACACACAAGTAAATTAATTCTTTTAAAAGTTTACATTCCAGCAGTCAAAATTATTCCCCATAACAGATTCCTCATTTTTTGTGTTAATTCCATACGTTAATAAGGGCTTCCAGGTTTTCATAAATGTATCATGTTTTATTTCCCCTCTATATATTTTAATTTGATAGGTCAACTTTTCCATAAAAGCCATTTGCCAGATTCTGTTCAGAAATTTTTGTAGTGAGAGATCTTAAGCATTTCTCCATTTTTTTTGCAATTTCAGCTCTTGCTGCACCAATCAGATTTGCTATTAAGTCTTTATATGATAATTTTTCATTTCCATCCTTAAATATTGAAAATAATAGTAAAGCTTCATTTATAATTATTCTTTGTTTTAACAGGGTTTCTATCCATTTAATTATTTCCTGCCAATATGCTCCTACTTTGGGGCAAGAGATCCACATATGTTCTAGGGTGCCTTTACTTCCACAATTCCTCCAACAATTGTCTGGAATTTCTTGATTAATTTTATGTAATTTTGTGGGATACCAATACCATTTGTGAGCTACTTTTAACACCAGTTCTTTCGCTTTAGTTGATATTGATTTGTAAGGATATGTGTTCCATATTCCCATCCATTCTTTCTCAGATATACTAATATTTAAATTTGTTTCCCAGGCTACTTTAGATCCCATGCCCCTAACAAATGCTTTTTCAATCAAATGTTTATATATGATTGAAGTTATACCCTTTCTTTTATTTCGATCCTTTTGTATACTGTATTGTTTGAGTACTGTAAGTGTTCTCATGGGTCCGTGTCTTTGATATAATTGGTTTGCCAAATTTCTTACTTGTATTAATTGTAGCCAATTAGCTTTTATTTCCTTTGTTTTATCTTCCAACTGTCTAATTGTTATTGGTTTCCCAGCCTCAAATAAGTCTCTTATTCTATAAATTCCAATTTGTTTCCAATTTTTAAATTGTACATATTTCTCTCTTGATTTAAATTTAGGATAATCCAGCATAGGGCACAAAGGAGATATAGGTGGAGCAAAAATGTTCATATACTTGCGCCAAATTTTCAATGTCTCACAGGTATAAGGATTTTGTATTTGCTCCTTTTTTCTAATTAATTCCCTTGTAAAAATATAGGTATTAACTAATCCAGTTTCCTCGCCTTTTTCCATTTCGACCCAATCTGGGATTTCCTCTATCTGGATAAACTTTATAGCTTGAGTGATTTGAAAGGCTTCATAGTATTTTATTAATTGTGGTATTCCCAGCCCCCCTTTTTGCTTTGACCATATTTAACACTGCTTATGAACCTTATTTTCTCCCCCTTTCCTCCAATAAACTTCTCCATATTTTTTTGCCATAGTTTATTTTTTTTAATTTCAGGTTGTAATGGTATATTTTGAAATAAAAATAAAAATTTTGGTAATATATATGCTTTAACTAATGCTATTCTTCCCAGCATTGACATATTCAGTTTCGTCCATTTTCTAATTTTTTCTTTAACTGAATTAAATACTATTTTATAATTTCTATATATTAATTGGTTTTTACTTTTTGTTATCCATATTCCCAAATATTTGAAAGTTGAGTAGCATTGCTCTGCTGTAGATATATTTATACATAACAATTTGGATTTTTGATAGTTAATTTTTAGGCCCGTATAATAACAATGTTCTTGTAGTATATGTTTTAATGATTCTATGCTTTTTAATGGATCCTCCAAAAACAGGAGCATGTCATCTGCGTAAAGGTTTATTTTATGTTTTTTATTTTTAATCACCAATCCTTTAATATTTCTATTTTCTCTTATTTGTGAAGCAAGTGGCTCAATTGCTATTGCAAATATAATTGGGGATAAAGGGTCCCCTTGTCTTGTTCCCCTACAAAGAGTGAATTTATCAGATTCTATTCCATTGATAAGGACCTTAGCCTCCGCTCCTATATATAAATTTTTCAAAAGATTAATGAATTTTCCACCCATATTCATTTTTTCTAATAGACCAAACATATACCGCCATTCTACACGATCAAAAGCCTTAAGGGCATCTAACGAGAGGACTGCTAATTTCCGTTTTTCTTTATTTGCTATATTTATGACATTCAGAACTCTACGAATAGCATCCTGCATCTGCCTTCCTGGCATAAATCCATATTGATCTGTGTGAATGTACTCAGTAATAAAACTATTTATTCTCTGTACCAATATTGAAGAAAAAATCTTTTGGTCTTGATTTTGTAATGTTATTGGTCTATATGATGAGGGGAGGGTTGGGTCCTTATCTGGTTTTAATATAGTTATTATTCTAGCTGTTCTCCATGATTTTGGAATTTCTTCACCTTCCATTATTGAATTAAACAATTTTAACAGATGCCCTATAATATCCTCTTCCCAAATTTTATAAAATTCTGGTATAAACCCATCGCAACCTGGCGATTTCCCTTTTTTAATTTTTTTAATAACTGATTTTATTTCCATTACTGATATTGGGGAGTTAAGTTGCTCTTTATGGTTCTCTGTAATTTGACTAACTGGTAATGTATTTACAAATTTCTTAATGTTTGTATCTGGTGTTAATTCTGTCTTATATAAATTTCTATAATACTCCATAAATGTTGTTACTATTTGCTGCTGTGAGGTTACTATTTTTTCATCTTCAGTTTTCACTGAAACAACTGTCCTCTTTATTGCTTTCTTTTTTACTGCATAAGATAATAACGTAGAATTCTTATTCCCATGTTCATAATAATTTCTCTTTAAATAATTCATTGCTATCTGAGTCTTACTTGTGTCTAGTGCCTCTAATTCTGTTCTGGCTCTTGCTAGTTCATTATATACCTTGTTTGATCCAGATTTTTTATGCTGGTCAGAGAGATTTTTTATCTTATTTTCTAATTGTTCTTGCAATCTATTTTGTTCTTTTTTTAATCTGGAGCTTTCCATAATAAATTTCCCCCTTAAAAATGCTTTTAGGGTGTCCCACAGTAATGCAGGTTTCATTCCTTCTTTATCATTTATTTCATAAAAAATCTTTATATCTTCCTTTATTTTTTTAATGATTTCTGTATTTAAACATATGTTGGAACTTAATCTCCAGATTCTAGGCTTATTTCTTACTTCCTTGTTAGACCATGTGACTTTTATTGCTGCATGATCGGAAGTTATGATAGGAGCAAAATATATACTCTCTAGATGGGGTGTCAAATTTTCTGAGATAAAAAGATGATCTATCCTTGAGTAAGTGGCATATTTTTTTGAAAAAAATGTGTAATCTTTCATTTTGGGGTTTAAAAGTCTCCAACCATCTACTAAACCAGCTTTCTTAATTAATTTTTCAATTTTGCTTCCATCACTTGAAACTTTCCTTTTTTTGGATGTTGTGTCCAACTTTTGATTTAAAATACAATTTGTGTCCCCACCCAAAATAATATCACCCCAGGCAAATTTTTTTACCACTCTCAACAATTTTTGCATAAAAGCTGCTTGTCCTGTATTAGTAGCATAATAAGAACCCAATGTTAGCAGTTTATTTTCAAACTTTCCTTTTACTAGGATATATCTTCCTTCAGGATCCCTTATTTGGTCCATCACTTCAAGTTTTGAATTTTTTTTTAGGATTATAGCCACTCCTCTTGATTTGTTCATCCAATTTGCAAAATATTGGTCTCCTAGCATTGGGTGCTTTATAATATTTTTTTGCTTGCTTCTTTTGATGTGTTTCCTGTAAAAACAGAACATCTGCCCCCAGCTTTTGAATCGTTTTCATGACCCGGTACCTTTTAACTGGTGAGCCTAGTCCATTTGTGTTGTACGATACAATACTGAGATTATCTAACATTACATACTTGGATTATATAAACTGCAATAATAATCAGTTTTGTCCTATGAGATATTTTACGATTTGCCTTATAATTACACTCATCTTTACCTAAATTGAATTGTCTTGCTATATTCTCCCTTATTCCCTCCCTCTCCCTCTTCCCTTGCTTCCCCCCTCCCTCCCCTCCCCAATATAGGCTATGAGATGAAACCTCCAGCTCATAATAGTCTGAGCTGAGCCTAATGGGGTATGTGGAGCCAGGAGTTAAAACAAACTCCTGAGTTGAGATAACCCCGCCTTACAGCCCACCCTTGCCCTTAATTATAACAATATATAAAACACTACATTCTCTTAACTCATAAATATACTATTCATATGTCTATATTCTACAATATTCACTTCTCTTATTATTTTTAATTAACTACTTACACACTTAAACACTAATTTATTTTTTAATCATATTTACGCGTGAACTATTAGCTATTAACTACTGTTACATTGTATTTTCTATTCATTACTAATAGGCCTGCTCACATAGTTTCTGGGAGTTTGTTTAAACATGTTGGCAGTTATCATTCCTTCCGGATAACGGCTCTTACGCTGTCCTTGAAAAGTTCAGTAGCTTAGTCCTTCAAGTTCTTTTTTTTTTTTTTCGTCTGTTTTTCTCCAGCGAAGCGGCATTCTCTCTAGCTGATCTGACTTCATCTCTGTCAAATGATTCTCAGAAAGAGGAATTTTCTTTTGCTGAAAAATGTCCACCAGTTGAGTAGTTGAAACGATAGTCTTTGATGTGTTCCCGTACCAGATAATCAGTTTGAAGGGGAAACCCCACCTGTATTTCACTTTCTTCTCCTGCAGAATTCTCGTATATGATCGCCATTGTTTACGTTTTTCCACTGTTTATGGTGCGAGATCATGATACAATTCTACTTTCTGACCTTCAAATGCCAGTTCTTTGATGTTATTCAAAGCACGAAACACCTCTTCTTTCACAGCATATGAGGCAAATCTCACAATTATATCCCTTATCCTTGATTGTTGTTTAGGTCCGACTCGATGTACCCGGTCCACATCTCTATTTTTTATCTCCATATCAGGACAGAATTCTTGGAACCAGCTCAAGACTATTTGTTTCAGATCACTGTCTTTCATTTTCCTTAAAAAATCTCAAACGAAAGTTCTGACATCTTTGTCTATTTTCCTGATCCACAACTCTGTCCCTTAAGTGCTTCAACTCCTTTTCCAGTTCATCATTTCTAGACTGCAATCCCTGTGCCATTTCAAAAGCAGCATCAGCAGTTTGCTCTACTTTTTTAATGCTTTCTTTGACCTCCAAAAGGGTTTGTGTTAAGGGCGCAATAAGACTTTTCATATCATCGTGTAAGTCTTTTCTTAATTGTTTAATAAGCAGTCTCATCTCATCGCTAGGTGAATCAGCTTTTTTCCGCCCTCTCCCTTTTTTCTTCTTACCCGGCATGTCTGCTTCGCTCTCGGACTCCTCTGATGTCCTGGTCAGATCTCTTTGATCCTCCTCATCAGAGGTGAGTTTTGGCTTTTTTTCTTCTGATGTTTTCCTTGGCTTTCCCATAACTATGTAGTTCAAAGCGATTCTGTTATCTTATTTACGAGTATTCACGCTTATTTTGACCAATTTATTTGGGCATAGAGCGGAGCTAATCTTCTATGCTGCCATTTTCCACAACAGCAAAACCACGCCCCTCTACAGTCGAGTACAATAAAGACAAGTTCAAGTACTTGAGAACAAGTAATTGATGGGCATCTTGCAACATTAATAGACCACATTGTATGTAGAAAACCAGGGTAAGAACCAGTAAAGCAAAGAGGACAATGTTCTCTCAAGTGAGTGGTCAGAAAACACTATAAAGCAGGCCTTAGGTTCAATCTGAAAAAGCCAATGTAACATCACAAATTTGCTGCTCAAGGACCAGAAGTAATGACAACACAGGTATTTAATGTTTTTTAAACTCCTTTCAAAACTTAATTTCATTTGTATCCCAGACACAACAAATTCTGCTATTGAAATTCCCCTTTTCATGAAGAATCATAGAATCATACCGTTGGAAGAGACCTCAAGGGCCATCCAGTCCAACCCCTGCCATGCAGGAATCCCCATCAAAGTACCCCCAACAGATGGCCATCCAGCCTCTGTTTAAAGACAGCTCTAACCCTCCGGAAGTTCTTCCTAATATTTAAAGTGAATCTCTTTTCCTTAGTTTGAAACCAGTGCCCCGAGTCCTAGTCTCCGAAGCCATGGAAAATAAACCAGTCCCCTCTTAAATATGATATCATTTCAGATATTTAAACATAGCCATCATATCCCCTCTCAGCCTTCTTTTTGTAAGGCTAAATATTCCCAGCTCCCTAAGCCGCTCCTCCTAAGACATTGCCTCCAGACATTTATCCATCCTGGTTGCCCTCCTCTGGACCCATTCAAGGTTGTGAACATCCTTTTTAAATTGAGGTATGCAGAAGTGGACACAGTACTCCAGGTAGGGTCTGGCCAGAGCAGAACAAAGTTGTACTATCACTTCCGTTGATCGAGACACTATGCTTCTGTTGATGCAACCAAGAATAACATTGGTTTTCTCGGTCGCTGCATCACACTGTTGACTCATGTTCAATTTGTGGTCCATCAAGACTCCAAGATCCCTTTCACATGTACTATTCTCCAGACAAGTGTCTCCAATCCTATATCTGTGCAATTCATATTTTAAAACCAGATAGAGCACCCTACATTTCTCTCTGTTCAAACTCATTCCGTTATCTTTGGCCCAGCACTCTAATCTGTCAAGGTCCTTTTGGATTTTCATCCTATCCTCTAGGGAATTAGCAACCCCTCCCAATTTGGTATCATCTGCAAATTTAATCAGTCTACTCACTATTCCTACATCCAAGTCATTAAAAAAGATGTTGAATAGCACCAGACCCAGAACTGAACCTTGGGTCACTCCACTGGTCCCGTCTCTCCAAGCTAAAGAGAAGCCATTTATCTCACCTTTTGGGTAAGATCTGTCAACCAATTACAAATTCACCTAACAGTAGCATTATTTACTCCACATTCAACTAACTTATTTGCAAGTATACCACAGGGAACCTTACCAAAGGCCTTACTGAAATCTTGATAAGCTATATCCACAGCATTCCCATTATCCACCAGTCCTGTAACTCTATCAAAGAAAGATATCAAATTAAGTCTGGCATGGGGTTCCTGTCACAAACAAGACAAATGCCAAAACACACTGAGGACAGGGTAAACTGGCTGCAAGCTTCTTTGGAGCAGGCCATTAACTTGAAAGTTAAGCTTCACGTGGAACCCAGTGGCGGTGACATTGCATAAGGAGTGCATGGGCGCATGCCCCAAAACAAGCCCAACTTACTTGGGGAGGAGCCAATCCTGACAGTGCTGGGGCTGGTGGTGGCAGCCATTGTTACTGCAGGCTCTCTACCAACAGCGGTGACCAAGAGGCAAAAAGGTTGCCACCAGCGCTCCCCATTTGTCCATGGTGTAAGGCAATGCAGATGCCCCAGTCTAGTGCATACAAGTAGCGAGCGCGGCTGTGCAAGGAGCCGGGGGGGGGGGTAAAGGATAGCTGCCTTGAGGGCCATTCCTGGCAGGAAACCAACCAAATGAGACATTTAATCAATGTAGCTATGTTTTCTTCATCAATCTAATGATCAGAGCAAATGTTTCCAGGGAAGAAAAAGTACAGCTCACCATCACTTATGTTCATTCCATCCCAAGCCACACCAAAGGAGTGGCCTTTGTGCATATATTAGAGTCATTAACCAGTCAATGACTGTAATAAAGATTTGATTTGAGACATTAACAAGGTCGGACATCTTCCAGTATCCAGAATAACTAAGTCACCCAAATCCGGTAATTAGAGATGGGCACGACTTAGCGGTATTCCCGTTTCCGTTTCCGTTACTCGTTTCCGTTACGGAACGGAAACGGTAACGGGAATTACTCCGCCAGACTTCGAGCTCGAACCGACGAACGAACAATTTGGTCTGATTTTTCGTGGTCGTTACTTGCATCGCGGCGATCGCGCGATGCCAAGCGGCACAGAAAAAAAGTTTTAAAAGTTTTAAAAAAACCCGATTCCCGGCCCTAAAAGCAGGCGAAAACTGTCTGAGGGCACCTACCACCAGGCCAGAAGGGGTTTTTTGGGGTGGGGGGTTCCCCGCCCCCCTTTCCTTGGGCTAGTGCTACTGCTGCGCTGCGCTGGTACCAGGCGGGGGGGCATTGCCAATGCCATTCGGTGTGCGGGCGGGGGGATCCAAAATGGCGACCGCAAATTTTTCTTTGAAACCGTGGCCCAAATACCCAACAAAGCACCACAGAAACATGAGAAAAATAGCTATTTTAAACACTTGAATTTTTACTGTAGCAGCAGTGGGTTTGTCTTGCCAAAATACGTCTCCGTTGATTTTATTTTATTTTATTTTCATTTTTTTTTTTACACGTGCGCAACGGTGGGCTGGCCATGGGACGGGACCATGCAAATTTTCGGAGCCATTCCACCAATCGCATGGCCAGGTTTTGACTGACACTTCTGGATGTGCCAGAGGGCATAAAAAGGCGAAGCAGTTCCAGTCCGTCGCAGTCTGGGCTTGGATTTTGTGGAGGGTGGTTTAGTCAGGGCTGGATTGCGGCGCTCTCAGTCTCTACTAGTTTCGATTTCGCGGTCGCGCTAGGCAGGGACTCAGGGAGTGAGGGAGGGAATTGAATTTAATTCTCGTCGCAAACATACGATTCAAATTTCTTTTATTCCTGGCTGTGGGGAATAGCAACTCAGCGTTTATTCTTTTTTGTTTTCGGAAGAGTTCCGTTTTTTATTTGCTTTGCTATTTGCTTCAAGGGGGAGGGAAGATTTGAGCGGGAGGGGAGGGGAGTGCGGATTGGAAATATATTATTTTTATTTTACACTACCATACTATTTCTTTTCTATCCCAATTTCCCACCGAGTTCATTTACTTGGCAAAGGTCCTTTTACCCTGCGCCTACCTACAGCTTTTTTGCTGCTGTTGCGATTGGGGTTTTGGAAGGGAATCCAGCAACCCTATCCTACCCTAGCAGCTTATAGTTTTATTTATACCATTACCATTCATTTTCTATTCTACCTACAGTTTAGCAAGTGGCAGTACTAGTGCTTAGAAGGGGGGGTTGGAGGCTGTGGATTAAATTATTTTAGAACTATTATTCAGAAGAACTCAGTCAGTAGGCAGAGTCTCCCTTGCCAACCAGTGCACTCAAAGATCTCTCACACAAGCACATTTGTGTTGGCATTGGCATTGGCATTTGGCAACAAGGCTAGGGCACCTTCTATAGAACATTTTACAATTTCATTTTACTTATTTATAGTTATATATTCTTTCTCTTGTCCAACACCTCATTCATTTTTTTGGATTAAGGCACTGAAACAAACATTTGTTGAAGGGCAGGCACCCAGCCACTTTATAGACCTTTTCCTTCAATTACATCTTTGAAGAAGTTACCTGTGCAATAATAATACACTTGCCTTTTGAAACTTGTTTGCCAGGATTGGCAAACCCATTCCTTCTACTAGCTTGGTTTTTGTGCTGTTTGTGAGTCAACCTCACTCATTTACTTTTGCCACCAGGCTACATAAACAATTACATTTTTGAAGAAGTTACATTTCTCTTCGTTACACTTGCCCTGTGCTATGCATTGAGAAACTTGTTTGCCAGGATTGGCAAACACCTTGCTCCTATTTCCTTGTTGGTTGTGTTGTTGTTTGTGGTGGTGTTGTTGTGAGTCCATCTCACCCATTTCCTTGCAAGCAGAGCCTACATAAATACA
>JAHTLZ010000198.1:3274289-3293204 GCA_023846285.1 Phrynocephalus versicolor | reverse complement strand
GGCCACTCCAGCTTCCTTGGAAAGGGTCCGTATTGGCCCAATGTTTCCCCGTTGGCCATGGCTGGTCTGAGTGAGACCCTAATACCTGCCTTCCTTGGTGCTTCACACCGTTCCCTGGGGTTTCGGCACCAAACTGCTAACAAAGTGGTGAGGAAGCACTTTACAACAACCTACCTCAAAGACTGATTATCAGGGGGCTAGCTCTCCTCCTTACAGCCTTAGAGAAATAGACCCACCCAGTTCTCCTGCTTCAACTCTGTCTCCCTGTTTGGCAACTCCCGTTCTCCTGGGGTGGCAATAGAAACTCTGCCTCCCAAAGCACAACCAATCCTCCCTACGGGCACTGTGCCTTAGTGCCTTCCCAATCCCTTGCCTTGTTGGCTGGTATCCTCTCAGCCTGCGTCTAGGCAACCCTTACCTGTAAGCCAGACTAGATGCTTCCCTGCCTGCCGTGCCCTCTGCCCACATGCCTGCCTGTCAGACTCCACCAGTCCCGGCACTGAGCATGCCTTCCAGTTGCTTATCATTCAACCTCCTCCAATCTGCACTTCTGGCTTCCAAGTCCCATACTTTGTCATCTGGGCTGGTCTGTGATTCACGTGATCCACAAAGAACGGCTGTGGAAAGGGAAAGACAGCTGCTCCGCTTCTATTGGAATTTGGGATTGGGAGTTTTTTGGATGATACATGTCTCTCTGCAGGAAGTGCTGCCGGTGTGTGTGTGTTTTTTTGTCCTCCTCCTCTGCTGCTCCTCTTCACTCACAGCTGCATTGCACAGTGAATGGAGGGACCAGGAACCTTCCAGGCTTGGTTCTTGATGGATACTTTGACCCACTAGGAGGGACCAGGAACCTTCCAGTCTTGGTTCCTCGTGGATACTCTGACGCACACGGAATGTGTGATTCCGTTTCCTCCGCCGCCACTCTTTCCACTGGGCTGCCAGCGGTGCCTCACAAAGAAGGGAAACGTACTTGTTGTGTGCGTACTCCATTCAGAAAGAACCATGTGTGGGTTCTTGATGCTGTGCTGCTGATGCTGATGCTGTGTAACCGGAAAAGAAAAAATACCGGCTGCAAATCTAGGTTGTGATTGAGTTACGGGAACACTCATCAGGAACAGCAGTGGTGGTGGGCTTAGGGTTAGGGTTAGGGGGTATGTTTCGGCCTCCGCTACTCTGCCCACTGGGCTGCACAACGCTGTGTTTCACAACGAAGGGCATGGAGATGGAATGCCGGCAGTTAGGAGCAAGTCTACCAGCACACAGCTGGGAAAGAAAGTCAGAAAGCTTGGCTTGATGTCCTTTTGGAAGCCTGTGTGGCTCTAGCTCTGTGTCTTCTCGCTGCCTGCCTGTCAGCCCCCCCCCCACTTCTGGCTTAGCGGAGAGGCCTTCCAGCCGCTTCTTCTTCACCCTAACAGCACGGTCCAGTTAGTGCTTCAAGTTCAGCCCTGTCGCTACTCCCCTCAAGTTGCCCATGCAGCAACCACGGCTGCTTCCGCCTCTAGGCAGAAGGGGTTCTTTACGCAGTCTAGGTTGGGAAATCCCTTGACAGAAGGAGGGAAGATTCGGTGCCTCTCCTTCTACCCCCTCTAGTCTGGCCTTCTGGCCTCCACTAACCTTCACTCCGGGCTGCACCCACTGTGCCTCACAGGGAAGGGCTTGGTGCTGGCTTGTGTGCTAGAAAACAGCCGTGGGCCCGTGATTGCTCTCCTCAAGTGGCTTACGCAGCCACCTCATGCGAAAGCACCCTTGGACTCTGCCTGGGACAGTGACAGGCCTCTGCAGGAAGTAGTGCCGCTGTGTGGGAGTGTTGTCAGCCTCCGGACCGCTATTTAGTCTTCACTGGGCTGCCATACACTCTGGCTCACTAAGAAGGACAACTTACTGTTGTGATGGTGGCCCTCTGTCACCATTATAAATAGAACAGCTTATCACACAGTTGCAGGCTTGCCTGTTCGAATTGTGGAAGCTGTGATTCACCACCACCACGAAGGGCATGCCACTGGGCTGGGCTGCAATGCACTCCATGTTTGGAGACTCTCTTGATGCACACGGACGGTGTGAGTTTCCTCCCCCACTCTCACTTGGCTGCCAACTGTGTCTCACAAGGAAGGGCATTTTCCTGGCCGTTGAAACAAAGGGTTTCTCTTGCAGATGGATTAGGCTACCCTTCTCTTATCTGGGATGCCTTTGTGCAGCCGCTGACCCACAAGGAATGTGGGACTGAGTTTGTAGTTCACACACACACACACATACCGGCTGAGCTCTGTTTCCTCCCCCACTCTCACTTTGTCATCTGAGCTGGTCTGTGATTCACGTGATCCACAAAGAACGGCTGTGGAAAGGGAAAGACAGCTGCTCCGCTTCTATTGGAATTTGGGATTGGGAGTTTTTTGGATTATACATGTCTCTCTGCAGGAAGTGCTGCCGGTGTGTGTGTGTTTTTTTGTCCTCCTCCTCTGCTGCTCCTCTTCACTCACAGCTGCATTGCACAGTGAATGGAGGGACCAGGAACCTTCCAGGCTTGGTTCCTGGTGGATACTTTGACACACTAGGAATGTGTGATTCGGACGGTGTGAGTTTCCTCCCCCACTCTCACTTGGCTGCCAACTGTGTCTCACAAGGAAGGGCATTTTCCTGGCCGTTGAAACAAAGGGTTTCCCTTGCAGAAGGATTATACTTTAGGGTAAGGCCACTAGTCTTTGTGGCCACCCACCCACCCACCCAAATAAATGAAGTGTTTGCCTCGGAGAAGGACTGAGTTTGGAGGCAGCTTGGCAATTGGCACTGCTGCTGTTGACAAGAAAGTGTTATCCTTGTGGAGTGGAAGGTGTAGGTTTTGGGGTTCTGTTTCCTTTCCATCTCCTGCAACCCACTGTGTCTCACAAGGAAGGGCATTTTCCTGGCCATTGAAACAAAGGGTTTCCCTTGCAGAACGATTATACTTTAGGGTAAGGCCACTAGTCTTTGTGGCCACCCACCCACCCAAATAAATGAAGTGTGGTTTCCTTTCCATGTCCTGCAACCCACTGTGGTTCACAGAAGGGCATTTTCCTGGCGTCCTCCTCAGGCCATTCAGCCACACTAGGCAGCTGGAGCTTCCTGGCAATAATCCTCCCCTACGGTCCGGCCCTGTGGCCTCAGACTCAGGCTATGTGGCCTCCGCCACTCTTTCCTCTGGGCTACAAGACGCTGTGTCTCACACTGAAGGGGGTTCCTGAATTTGAACAGCGTTCGAGTACGTACAGCAGTGCACCACCAAGACTTAGTCCAAAAGTGACATGTGGTGGTGCATCGCATAGAAGTGTGGTGCCAGACCAAACCCAAGGTGATTGGCCTCCTCCTCCACTCTTTCCTCTGGGCTGCAAGACGCTGTGTCTCACACTGAAGGGGGTTCCTGATTTTGAACAGCGTTCGAGTACGTACAGCACCACCAAGACTTAGTCCAAAAGTGACATGTGGTGGTGCATCGCAGGCAGTGTGGTGCCAGGCCAAACCCAAGGTGATTGGCCTCCTCCTCCTCCAGTCTTTCCTCTGGGCTGCGAGATGCCGTGTTTCACACAGAAGGGGGGTAATGATTTGAACAGTGTTTGCATCGCAGGCAGTGTGGTGCCAGACCAGACTCAAGGTGATTGGCCTCCTCCGCAACTCTTTCCTCTGGGCTGCAAGACACTGTGACCCAAGGACAATGGCATTTTACTTCCAGTCAGGCAATTCAGCTCCTTTTTATACTGGAGCTGGCAGTGAGCCTCCCGTACTCAGGCTCTGTGCTGTGGTCTCCTACTCTGCCTTGTGGCCTGGCAGGAGTGGCCGCCCTTACTCTGGCCTTGTGGAGTGGACGCGTCGCCCATAGATAGTCCTCCTTGTATAGCCTAGTGGGCTGGGCTGTGGGCTGTAAAACTTAAGTCAGAGCAACCCAGAGCCCTATCCCATTCCCATCCCTACCAAAGCTATTCCGGCTGTACTAGCTACTAGTAGCTAGGTACGAATGTAAAACGTAGCTTTAACCACCTCAGGCTCTAACTGTAGTCTAATGCATTGCTGAATGCTGACCACCAGACCAATCCATGACCAAAAGCAGGGTTGCATTGGCTTTGGCTCATTGGCTGTATTGCTTGTCCTTTAAGTGTGTGTGACTTGTCTGTGAATGTGAAGTGAAGTGAAGGCAGAAGGACCTTGGAGATGGGGGGGGCAATTTGAGAGGAGTAGAGTTGTAGACCCCTCATCCAGATTTGGGGAGGAACGGCATGTCTTTCTCCTGCTGCCTCTGAGAGGTGGAGGGGAGATGGGATGGTATCAAAAAACCAAACAACAAAAAAGTACAACAAACAGGCACGTCAGCCAGACCAAGTAGGGTGGCTGCTGGCTGGTTCAGCATCAGCAGATTCAGCACAGCAGACCAAGAGGGGAAAAAAAGAAATGCAAATTTGTTTCTACCCCACTTGGTTTGCTTAGGATGCACTCTAGCCTTGTTGTGCAGCAGCAAGTCCATCACCCAGGCAACTGTATTTCGCCTGCTCGTTTGCGGGACCCGCGCCCGCGCGCCCGCCCGTGCGCCCGCCAGCCAATCCCCTTGCTTGCCGCTGCCGCCGCCCACGCATGTACCCCCGCGCCCCCGCCGCCCGCGCTACGCCCGCAAGAGCCGCAAGTCTCGGTCGGACGTCAAAATGCGCGAAATCGCGGTAGAAACGAAAACGAAAAAAACGAAAAACGAAACGACTAATTTTTTTCGATTTTTCGCGAAAAACGGAAACGAAACGAATCGGACCCTAGCCGAAACCGAAACCGAAAACGAAGTTTTTTTTCTGAGTCGTGCCCATCTCTACCGGTAATCTGTTCTACAACAAGGTAACTAGTATTCTCTTTCGACAATTCTCCCCTGCTTGGAAAGGATGCAGTATGTTGAATTTAATCACTGGATTCCATCTTCAAGCAAGCCTTTCATGAGAAATCATCATCATTTCTTCCATTCAGTCTGTCCTCCAGTATTTGCCTGTTACTGTACCCGGTTACTTTTAAAAAACAGTTCCTTCCCATTAATCACTGTGTTGTTGAAAAAAATAACGTTACTTGATGTGCTACTGGTTACATATTATTTTCTGATGTTTGTTTTAAAAATAGGATTGGGTTGTTTATTTATGCTTATTTATTATAAGCTTATTTGTGTCACATTGCTTTTTATTGATTAGTCAGTTTATTTACTATTTCAAGTTATTTAATGTGTTGTTGTTTTGTATTTTGCTTATGTTGGTTTTTATTGATTAGTCAGTTTATTTACTATTTCAAGTTGTTTAATGTGTTGTTGTTGTTTTGTATTTTGCTTATGTTTGTAAACCGCCCAGAGTAGCTTTTCGCTAGATGGCTGCAGTATATAAATCAAATAAATAAATAATAAATAATAATAGTGATTTGTCAGGACACCATACTGATTACAGGATTCATTCTATTACATCAGAATAATGAAATAACAAGTTGAGTTTTCCTCATTCTATTTCCATCTATTTTAATACCTGATGCAGCTCTGGCTCATCCCCAAATCATCTATACATTCAATAGCCCTGGAGAAACAGAATATAACCAATTCCAATGAACAAAAACGGCTAGAACTGCATGTGTGAAAACATTCAAGTACCCTGCTTTGTCTTTATATGCATACACAAGATATACGTATGTCTAATTTCTAGCATGGGCAAGCACTTTACTACACGAAAAACTCCAGGAAGAGAATCAAGTCAAACTGCTTCATTCCACAATCATCACTTTAAAAAAAAAAAAAAACAGAACTGAGCTGGTTTAGAAAATATTTTCAAGAAATGTAAAAACAGTTTAACAGAGACTACCATGCATAGTTAGAACTGCATTGTTGCACACATGCCTCTACAGGAACACCCAGGATCCAATCGAGCGAACCTTTTGGAGATGAAGCGCCCAAACTGCAATTCAAAACCCACCAATTTTTCTCAAAGTGCCAATACAGCAATTTAACCTGAATACATGCAGCGGTGAAGGGGCGATGTCAGGTGCCCACAGAAAGGGCTCCAAATGCCACCTTTGGCACTCATAGGTTCGCCAGCACTGCTATAGAGCCTCAAACAACAACGTATGTTTGCCCATAACTCTCATACCTAATTTGATCCACCAATTATCAACCAAAACTTTAACTGGCTGAGGTATCGATTAAAAAGTTAGCCTATTAAACCTTTTCAATAAAAGAGCAAAAACAATGTTGACTTTTGTAAGTGGCTACATTACAACCACTATGAATCCGCAAAAGAAATCCAGAGCTCTCTGCTGCACAACACTAAAACAACCAAGCCTCACAACCTAATTGGCTAACCAAGGCCAAAGGGTAAATTGGTTTGGTCATAAACATGAGAACAAAGATTATATTCTATTTCTTTTTTAAAAAAAATCCAAAGCACATTACATAGTGGCTATATCATGGAGTCAGAAGGAAACACCCATTGTACAAATAAGAAAAACAAAGCTGAATACAGCTTGGAAGTCAGGTGATTCTTTTATGGAATACAAAGACAATGTGTGTGTTACTAACAACTCACAAGCGTTTCTCTAGTCATCCTAGTTTTACAATACTTAACACATCCGAAGTACCAAACAAATGGAAGCTTAAAATTATGTATTATCAGCAAACTGTATAAAAATGTATAATTCACATGTGATGAGGAAAAGACCCACAAACTCAGGAGGACTCCAAAATAAGTGACTAAAGGTTAAGCATGATCAGAGTGCTGACTTGGAGGAAATTAAGGAGAAGAGAAGAGATTGAAATAGAATATATTGGCAGAGGACATAGCAAGCTGGAATTCTTAAAAGGAGCACTTCATACTGTAAAGGTTTGCATTCCATTTGTCCATAGGATACTTCAGTTTAAAAATGGCTGTGATACTAAAAGAACAAGTAACTACAGGCTATCATATACATTCTGATTGCTCTCCTCTGCACTTTTTCCATTTCCATAATATCCTTCTGGAGGTATGGTGACCAGAACTGTACACAGTACTCCAGATGGGGTCTCACCATAGATTTACAGAGGCAAAATGACACTTGCTGACTTAGTTCCTATACCCTTCCTAATGGTCCCTAGCAATATAGTGTTTTGTTCTGTTTCATTTCTTTAGTAGTTTCATTCATTTTGTTTGTAATAAATTTTAAAGTAGTTTCATTACAAAACAAATCGAAATGAAATGCTATGCTCCCCTGGGTCCCAGAGGCACCAAAATGGCAGGTAGCTTCCTCAAGCTCTTCCCTGTAACCCCCCAAAATTCCAAGAGGTTTGGGGCTCAAGGAGCTGAGTCATTAAGCTCCAAAGGAAGTGCTCCTAGGAAAAAAAATTTTCTAATTGAATTGGGAAGCCATGATAGCCCCCTTCCTGTGGGTGAGCCATTAACGGCTTCGCTTCCGAATCCTGATTCAATTAGAAATATTTTTTCCTGGAAAAAAAGGGGGGTGGGGGTTTTCCAAGCTTCAAATTTTCCAGAAATTTTACATTTCTATACTGGATTCAATAAATTGAAATCTAAATACCTACTATTTGTACAAATTATCTGATGTTTTAAGACGTTGCTTTAGCAGCAGGCTAGATAGACATACTCTGCAGGGACAATTTTCTTTAAAAGATTTCTGGAGTATCACTGGGTACATATGTGAAAGGTACCCTTTGATGCAGGTTAAACAAAGAACTATTTTAGAATTCACTGAATCCTGCCATGTGTTTAGTTAAGCTTTCATCATTTTGACATATTAGCAGCTATGCTATGATGCCAGATCACCCCTGCTGTTATACCACTAGCAATGTTCCCTCTAAGCCATGCATGAGCAGCACTGCATCAATGCTGCACAGATGAATCAATGTCACTGCCCATTTGTTAATAGACTAAATAGGAGTGAATTTAAATTTTGTGGAAGAAATTCATACATTTAATAGGTCATTTTTACCCAAGGTACTGAAAACAAAAGAATTCTGATAAATTCTGCCCACAAACAAATCTTATTTATTTATTTATTTATTTATTTATTTATTTATTTATTTATTTATTTATTTATTTATTTATTTATTTATCAGAAGTCCTGGCGGTTTGCAATAATGCGATAAAAATAAGAGAGTGTCATGTCTTCGTAGAATGCTGGCAATCAGTAGCCTGAATTGGTTTCTTTCTAAAGCTATTCTAAATAGTACACTGTGCTCCCTGTGGACCATGGGCTTAAGTTGACAAATAAAAGGTAGATACTGATGAGGTGAGAATGAAGAACCTGTAAGGCAAGAACAGGTATTCATGCCACAAGAAACTGATTTTAGTTTTCAAGAGAAGCACTCTTTGGATGAGAATGAGTCCCCATTTATAACTACAGTACTACACTGTATATGTTAGGGAGGTGAGTGCAATATTTAATTTCAAAGGCAACATGCAAATACTCAGACCTCTGGTGAGTATTATTTATCCTTAAGTCTGTTTGTACAGCGAAGGGCAGAACAAAGTGTATTTGCACAGCTTAAAGAGAAGGGCTTGATACAGAATATCAAGCATCTGTCTATTCATAGGCAGAGCTCATCAGAATTCTCCTTTTGTTTTGTTCCTTGAGATGCCCAGTCTGGCCACAGTGACACATGCCTTAGTTACATCTAGAAATAGGCATGAAGTGTCGATTTGGAAGTTGGTACCAGTTCATTTAGTGGGCAAATGGGTGTTTAGCACTTCAAAACCTGGCTTACACTCACTCAGGAATAGTGGCTGGAGGAGGCAGCACAGGGAAACCAGGCCACTGGTTCCCATTAAGTGCCTGCCAGAAGAGGTGGGGCTTTGAAGCACTAAACACCTGTTTGGTCACTAAATCAGCTGGAATGAACCACCAAACTGGCAGTTCGTGCCCATCTCTAGTTATATCACCTCTGCATTACTGCAGCACGATCTATGTGGGGCTGCTTCAGAACAGAAACTGCTCAGAAACGTCAGCTGATTCAAAACGCAACAACTGGATTGCTGACTGCCACTGGTTACAGGGAGCACAGAGCTCCCTTATTATAACAGCTTTGACTGCTTCTGGGCCAAATTGAAAGTGCTGGTTATTCCCTCTAAAGTCCCTTATAGTTTGGATCCAGCTAGCCTGGAAGGATGGCATCATCCCATAGGAGCCTTCCTAGCCTTTTTGATCTTCTGGAAAACACTTCTCTTGGCTCCACCACCTTCCTAAGCTCACTGGCCCCCTCTCTCTTGTCCTTCCACCACTGACAGAAATCTTCATTTTCAGTTAGGCTTTTAAGCAATATATTATGGTCTAAAAATTCTCTGTTTATGAATTTTAGATTTTAAAAAAACTAAAACATTTTAAAAATGTTTTTAATCTTGATTAGAATAATAGAATCATGGAGCTGATTTGGAAGGGGCCAATAAGGCAACTGAGTCCAACCCCCCAGATCAATGCAGGAATCCAATTTAATGTTTAATAGTTTTTAATAAACTTTTGTATTTTCTCTATATGGTTTTAATTGTAGTGAGACACTTAAATCCTCTATGGGGAGAAAGGTAGCATAGGAATAAAATAAAATAATTTTGCACACACTTACTTAGTGGGCAGCATATAAATTGTATAAATAAAATAAAATAAAATAAATAAACTCACAGACAGTTCTACCATATTCTTACTGGATAGTTGATATAATTGTTGGACTTCTCTAAGTGGAATACGTTTTGTGACATTACTGCGACTCTTGATAGCCAGTAACACTGGCTAGGCTGTAGCCATCAATAGGATTCTGGAAGTGGTCCATACAATTTCTTGGGATCACGACAGTCAGCCAGAAAAAAAAAACAGACACTACACACTGGACCCTGCAGGGAACCCAACGTAACTCAAAATGCTTCAAATTCTTTGATCATCTTCAGAGACTGGGCCTTAGAACCCTTAACCCCTTTGCAGCTGTCTCAATAAACCACAACTTGAGTGAACTTTTATTATTTTATTAAAGAGCAAAAAACTAGGATACCATAGCAAAAAGTTCCAATAATTTCAGAAGGGAGAAAAAAAGCATAATAAGGTAACATAAGCAGAATGTACAGAAGCATGATTCAAGGCATGATTTTCTGTCCCCACAAAAATAATTGAAAACTTTCTAGCCTATACTCACAAACATGGAGAGTTCTTCACAGCAAATAACAGCATAAGCATGAATGTGCTTATTCATATCAAGCATTCCATGATGATGACTCAAGACGGAGGGTGTCTTTGTTCTTCCTAACTCTCTCTTAAATCCCATCATCTCTCTCACCACAGACCCACTCATCAACCAATTGTCTTGCCTCTTTTAATTGGTCCTAATGTACCAGCTAAGTCGTTTAAATTAGTTCAACTCCAGGTGCAAGGAATGCTCAATATCAGGATGGTATGTATGTGTCTTCCCTTATCAGGAGACATTAGTAGGAATCATTACACACTCTCAAAACATGTGATCCCAGCAGGCGCATTCTACAATGGTTTATGACTTAATGTTAACCATCTACTTGCTTTATAGACAAGGTTCTCTCTAAGTCCTGCAAATGTGCATACCTCTGCCCCACTCCATTCAGGGCTTTTCCACCCCCATGCATCCACATTTTTTCCAGTCATGATGAAACTGGGGGGCGTGGAGAGGCACACATATGCTTGTGGGACCAAGCCCCACACAACAGAGGGGACACTGTTTATAGATCTTGCTGACTTTATGTTAACTCAATAAACCATAAAACTTCTTAAAAGAAGAAACCTCTCAAACCTTCGAAATGACCCTCAATTCCACGCTTAATGGAAAATTGCAATCCTCACTGATCACAGACAGCATCTCTTATATTCAAAAGCCTTTGGTTTGCAGTCCATTATTTCTCTTTCCGTACCAAAGCATCCTGCACAACAACCAGCTAAGGCTTCATACATGCATACGTCTAACAATGTACACTTCTACCCTTGAGGATTATATCAACATTAATCTACCACACCTTTAAGTTACACTCTCTTTCCGCAGCAAGAAACTAATTTAACTGCTCCATTAGAAATTCCTGCATTGAAGCAATGATTCCTCAGTTTTCCAAAATAAGACATCAGTTATGCATCAGTAAGTCTCCCAGAGATTTCCCACATCACACCAACAATCACACTGTTTTGAAGGCATATCATTTCTTATTTTACATATTTGTAAGTTTTATGAAATGTGTATACATAAATCATTAAACAGAATACTGTATATCCTTCCAATAACCATCCTAACACAGTCGTGAAATGCAATGAAGGGCAGGATCTTTAACCTACCATTAAGCTTTAAGACAGGTTTAAACCTTTAATGCAGGTTCTGAGGGAGTTTTTGTATTTGGTTAGGTGGGTTGAATGTGGGGCGGGGTATATTGTGTGTGTGGGGGGGTATATTGTGTTTTCTGTATGGACGTTTTTGAGCTGATGTAAATTCTTTCAATTTTGTTGTTCTGTATAGGTCAGTGTTAGCGAACCTGCGGCACAGGTGCCAAAGGTGGCACTCAGAGCCCTTTCTGTGGGCACCTGGCATCGTCTCTTCACAGCCTGTATTCAGGTTAAATTGCTGTATTGGCATTTTGTGAAAAAAATTAGTGGGTTTTGAACCGCAGTTCGGACACTCCAGGTCTCTAAAAGGTTTGCCATCACTGGTACAGGACAATGACAACAAAGATTTTATCTTATCTTATCTTCTAGTACTGCTACACAATTCCTCCTGGAGATACTGGTCAGGGGACTGCCCTTTCCACACAACCCAATCAAGATGGGTCACAAGGACATGGGTGGTGGAGCCACCTCCAAGCTTATCAGGGAAAAGGCGAATTTGAAGTGGCCAAACCTAAACAAAAAACGCCCCAGCATTCCTGCCAAGAAAACTCCACGGACATGGGGTCACGAAGAGTCGGTCAGGACTATAACGACACCAGACACCAGACACCAGACACACACACACACACACACACACACACACACACACACACACACACACACACACACACACACACACACACACACAGAGAGAGAGAGAGAGAGAGAGAGAGAGAGAGAGAAAGAAAGAAAGAAAGAAAGAAAGAAAGAAAGAAAGAAAGAAAGAAATACAAAAGTTGAACAGGTGATACCTTTGGGCTACTTTAAAAATAACAAAACATTGCTAATATTTGGGGGGGGGGGAAAGCCCCCTTCCTCAGAGCAGTACCAATAGGTGATAACATGCCAAAAGATGGATTTGCCAGGAATTATTTCTTAGGTGTAGAGTCCATGGCAAGATGGAAAAAAAATGCCAGGCAGTTTGGATCTTGGATGTTCTTCTTGGGCTGCCTCTGAAGTGCAAGGGTGGGAAAGCCAGCACCCCCCACCCCCAGGACCCTAATTCCCGCCCTCTCTCTTCATGACCGGCGACCGACCAGACGACTCGGGAGCCCCTTTGGGGGGGGTCCACTTTGCCCCTCAGCATCCCCCCCTAGCGCCCCCCCTCCGTCCACCCGGCGCTCCCCTTGGCCGAGGGCAGCAGCTCCCTCTCTCTCTCTCTCTCTCTTCCCAGGCGGCGCTCACGTCAAAGCGGCTCCCAAAGGCGTCCCCAACGGAAGAAGCGAGCTTGTGGGATTCTCGGACAGCATTTCCGCAAACTGCGCCGGCTCGGAAAAGCCCTCCCTCGCCTCGCTCGCTCCCCCCCACCACCACACACACACACACACCGCGCCCCCCCCCCCCCCCCCCCCCCCCCCCCCCCCCCCCTCCCTCCAACGGACTGACTCACCGGCCGACAAAGTTCTCGAGGACGGAGCTTTTGCCCGCGCTTTGTCCGCCCACCACCGCGATCTGCGGCAGGTCGAGGTGGCAGCTCTGCCCGATGGAGCTGAAGGCATCCTGCAGCTTGTTCACCAAAGGGATCAGCTCTTCCATTCCTCGGTTGCCCATAGCAACGGCCTAAAAAAGGTGAGGGGGGCGAATCCCCCCTCCCGCTCTCCCCTTCCCTCTCACCCGCTCCAGGAAACCAGCGCCGCCAAACTTCCCCCTTCGGGCTCTCTCTCTCATCCGGCCTCGGCAACGCCCCGCCCTAAGGCCTGCCCCCGCCCCCCGTGGCCCCAGCCGCCTTCCTCATTGTCCGCGGGAGCTGTCATTCTAGGATGAAGGCCAATAAGCAACACGAATGTGGAGGCGGTCGTGCTGATAGGGCAGGATTCGAGTGGCCACGCCCATTTCCGGTCGTCGTTCCAATTGGGCAGCGCTTCCTGTCATTCGACGGCTGTCTGCTTGGCCCCAGCCAATGGTGGCTTTAGGAGCGGGGTCGAATTAATTACAATACCTGCCTATAGTACATTTCATTACAGGTTTCTATATGGTAATTTTCAATATTCCATTTCTTATTATTTTTCAAAACAACCCCTCTCAGCCACAGTATCACATGTGCTGTTTTTGCCCAATATTACGAGCTCTCTTCTACATTCGTGTCAGAAACGTGAATGTACAATTAATACATCCTATAAGCATCAGATTAATAAATATCAATTACATTTGAAGAAGGTGAAAAAAATCGTTTCAATAAATTTAACCATTTCCTAAGATAGAAGATTACTGTGGCAGGTCAAGCAGAAAACAACCAACAGTTATGCTACACTTGGATGTTACCCAGAATATTAGAAGAGGAACCATGTTCATCTGTGCTAGCATATCCGGCAAAACTTCTGAAGAAGTGGACTTGTGCATGAAACCTCCAGTTAATGTCCTCCAGAAATGTTTTGTTTTGTTTTTTATTTGCTTTTCCTGATATGACAGAATATTATATATACAGTTTAGGTGAGGAGGAAAATTGAGAACTGAGTTTGAGGGGGCAATTATACGTTGTGCAACATATATTGATGCTGGCCATTTGCCAGCTATTATTAACCAGACACAGGTTAGAAACATTTCTGTTTTTGACACAGAAGATTAACACACCTACTGCCCCCTTAGGGATTTTGAAACAAATGCAGTATTTTTCTATGTATAAGACTATATTTTTGCCTAAAATGGTTAGACTAAAAATTGAGGGTCGTCTTATACGTAGAAGTAAGCCAAGGAGAGAACCTTGCAGATGCAAAACTAATTTTGGTCTGGGAAAGTGGAGTTGTCTTATACATGGGAGCGTCTTATAGATAGGAAAATTCTTGCCTAAACAATTTGTACAATCCTTTCTATATGCTCTGTATGCTTTTATTCCAGGGTCTTATTCATTTCTTCATAGCAAGCACAGATGAAAATTTGTCAGACTGCAAATCTGTAGCCTTACTTCTAAGTGAACATGCATGTATTATTAGTCCGGTGGTGGCAAAACCCACAGTCCTTTGTCAGTCTAGGCTCAGAATTCTGGGAGTCGCAATCCAAAACACCTTGAGTGCTGAAGGTTCACTACCACTGTGTTATATGTCTGTGGAGATTCCCAGTCATCCAGTTTATCTGGTTTATCTGGAACTTGAGTCATGGCAACTGGAATTCTTTTTCTTAAGAGATAGAAACGTTTCGCTGCTCATCCAAACAGCTTCGTCAGTGAAACAGACTGATGGCTTTACTGATGGAGGTGTAATGTGCTTCTGATTTGTCTGAGGATCAATGAAAGAGCAGCATAAGTGGCAGACAGATTGTGCCTAAGTCCCCAACCTCTGTTGAAAGAGGGAATTTCAATACACATATGAATGGCTTCTCTAACTCCTCTAAAACTACCAATATTCTCTGTCTAATGTGTGTACATCCTCATCTTTGAATGAGCATCCATTGTCCTTCAAATGAAGCTGCACTGCTGATTCTGGTCCTGAGCTGTTGCCCCTCCTATGTTGCGCCATTTTCCTGTTTATTGGCTGTTTGGTTTCTCCAATGTAGAGCTCTGCACACTCCTCACTGCACTGGACCACATATATTGATCCTCTTTTGTGTTTTGGTTTCATGTCTTTAAGGTGGACAAATCTCTGGTTTTGTCCACCCATCCCAGTCTACTTGTTTACTTGATGTAAACGAGTATGTGGTGTTTGCCAAAAAACCCTTTTAAGCTTTTCAGACACACCAGTCATATTAGGAATGACCAGGTTATTCTGTTGGCTCTGGGTCTCATGCTGATCCATTGTTCTTCTGGGTCAGGATACTGCTTGGTTGAAGTCCCACTTTGGATATCCACAGAATTCAAGTGCTGTCTTCAGATACCTGTCCTTCTTATTGGCTCCTGTGGAGGTGGAGATGCTGTCTACTCTGTGGTTAAGAGTCCTGATTACTCCTAATTTGTGTTATAATGGTGGGTGAACAATGGCCTAAGGTGCTGAAACCCATAAAGTATGGGTCCTTAGCTATGGCCTTGGTGGTGAAGGCATTTATTATGACCAGGGTGACAAGAGTTCGAAGTGAGCTATAAAATGGAGGACTCACACCTAGAGTTCCTCAGACTGAGGAAGCTGTTTGGAAGTCCAGTTGCCATGACTCAACTTCTAAATTAGCATGGCTACCAAACTGATTCTCAACCCAAATGTGGGGCATACGGGAGGCACCTTTGCATCTCTTCCCTGCCGCCTGCATTCCTGCAATGTCCAATGTCCGGTGGCTCAACCCGTGTTCGTCTATCCTCACAAAGGAAGCGCTCAAGATACAAGCCATGATTCCAAGAAAACCTTCTGGTCTTCTTTTAAAAAGTCACCCAATGTCCCATATTCCATGAAAGAAAAATAACACACACTCTATTCAAGAAAACAAGATGTGTATTCTAAAACTGTCTTGATTTCCTAAAGCAAAGATACATAAAATTCAAAACAACATTTTGCTTTGAACAAGAAGGATTGAAAGGAAGGTGGGGGGAATTCAGAACCCTCAAAAGAGATTTTGGCATTTGGCCTTGAAGGCCAAAGGAACACACTCTGGTCAAGAAAACAGGTAGATTATCCAATTTCATGTCCTAAAGTAAACATACATAAATTTCAAGAAACATTTTTGTTTGAACAAGGAAGTGGGGGGGGCTTCAAACCCCTCAAAAGAGATTTGGGCTCTTGGCCTTGAGGGCTAGAGATGTGCAAGGCCCATGAGGAGTGCGGCTACTGTGGCCTCAGAGTGACTACTGGAGGATGATGTGCTCCTGGCTGCCTCTCCTGCCCCGCAGCTACTTTCCTTTAGGGCCTCTCGGCCTTCAGATGGGCAAACTGGAAAGAGGGATGGGAGCCCCTCAACTGGCGAAGGCAGTGGGTTCTGAGGTTTCCCAAGCGGACTCGGGGCTTCTTAAAGACGGGATTGATCACATAATAAGGGTTTTTGTTGGGGCCCCAGTGCTTTCTGAGGTGGGCCAAGGGCTGGGAACCCCGGGGCCTCTTGTTGGGAGCACAGGCCCCTTTGGTTGTCACTGGGGGCGCAAGGTTTGCCAGGAGAGGGAAAGGGCTTTGAACCCAGGGCCTGTTGCTTTGGCTTCCCTTCTTTGGTTTCTGTAGGGTGCCCTTGGCTTTCTGGGAGGGGCCATAGACTGTATACTTTCTGCCTGGTGCTTTCTGCCTGTGATGTGTCTGTGTACTTTCTGCCCGGTGCTTCTTCCCTCGAATCTGGGGCTCTGGGATTCTTGTTCTGTCATCATGGCCATCATGGTTTTGCTTATTGTTGTCAGGAATGTGGGGAACCTGGCTCCATGTTATGCCACCATGGATGTGGTGGTTTGCCCCCCTTGTTGGGCCCTGAAAATCTTGACTGCAATGTGAGGAACATCACGTGTACTTATGCCACCATGGCCATGGTGGTTTGGCCCCTCGCTTTGTGCCAAGGGCCTCTTTCATCGAACACTGAGATCCCTCATTCACTGGTATTCCACCATGGCCATGGTGGTTTGACCCCTTACATTGAGTCCTGACAATGCTAGCTGGTGGCTCACTGTTATACCACCATGGCCATAGTGGTTTGGCCCTCGTTTTGTGCCAACAGCCTCTTCCGATGATCACTGGGGTCAGGGCTGCTTGTTATACCACCATAGCATGATGGTTTGGCCCCTTGCTTTGGGCCTTAATAATGCTGGAAGGAATGTGGGGAACCTGGTGGTGGTTTTGTTGTGGCCCCTCGCGTTGGCCACTGAGCCTGTTGTCTAGAATTTTGGGCTGTAGCATGGTTATATTGCCCTGGTTGTCATTGTGTCCTGGCCCCTCATATTCGCTGCTGAGCTCACTTCCTGGAATATTCAGCAGTGGTGTTATTGTGCTGACCTCGTGTATTGTGGCCCCATGTGTTTGTCGCTGAGACTGCTATCTGAAATATAGGCTGAAGTGGTGTTGTATCGCCCTTATAGTCATTGAATTGTGGCCCATCATGTAGGTCCCTGGGACCGCTGTCTGAAAAAATGAGCTCACTGATGTCGTACTGTGCTCATATTTGTTGAGTTGTGGACCCTCACATTGGTAGGAGAGCCCACTCTCTGAAATATTGGACTGCATTGATGTTGTATTGCCCACATAGTTGTTGAGTTGTGGCTCCTCGCTTTGTTCACAGAGCCCGCTGTTTGGAACATTGGACTGCACTGTTATATTTCCACCATAGTCGTTGAGTTGTGTGGCCCCTCATGTTGGTTGCTGAGCCCGTTTTCCAAAATATCGGGCTATTCTCTTCTGGTGTTAATCTCATGGTCATGGTGTTGTGGGCCGTCAGGTTCTGGGCTTCCTGTACTGCCTCTGTGGTCGCTGTGGTGTGGCACGTTACTTTGGACCTTGGGTCTATTTTTTGGAAGCCACGGCTTCAGGTACATGGTGGTGGATCTTGGTCGTTCACTTTGAGGGCCCTCCATGTGCACTCAGTGCGTCTTGTTTTGAATGTGTAGCTCTGGGATTCTCCGGTGGGATTCTTGCCTTTCCTGAGGAGGATTAGGGGCCACTGGCTTCTGCTAGGGTCTCCTGGCTTCAGTGCCCCCCCCTCTACCCATAGCCAGTGGCGCCTGAGCATTAAGAAACAGTTCCACGGGGTTAGGTGGGAGAGCTCTGAAGGAGATGCAGTGGCCCTGGATCCATCCAGTGGCTGCATGGGTTCAGGTTGGGAGGGCAAGCGAGAACGGTTGATTTTTGCAGGCGTTGGTGGTACCCAGATGGCCTTCTGGGTGACTTGAGAAGGAGCAGAGTTCTCCAGATCTTTCTTGGAGAGTGGCTTCCCGGGGTGCTCCTGCTCTTTCCTGGCCAGGAAACAGATCGATCAGCTTCCAAAGGCCCGAGGATTTGGGGGCACTGATTTTGTGGCCTCTTTGCCAGAGAAGGCAGAACACTGCAGGATGTTTGGGGTGGTATCTGCAGAGGCCCAGCGGATGACCCTAAGGGGAAGGGGAAAGGGTCAGAAGAAGAACAGAAGCCAGCAATGATTCAGGGCCCTCCACGGGGTTCCCACCAAGAGCTCCCTTTCCCTTTCAGAAGAACCCCCACCCCCACAAACACACACACAGCCTCCAGGCTCTGGCGCCCTGTACTTAGCCTCCTTTGCTGAGGGAGGTCAGAACCCATGGTGCCTGACACGGAGGGTTTTCCTCCACTGAAATATAAAAAAATTAGAACTGGCCTTTAAAAAACTCTAATAAAACACAATGCAGAATCACTAGATAGAAAGGGGCTCCTCTCCACTGGAATCACTCAGAGGGATCAACCCCTTCCCCAGATTTTACACCATCTCATTCCTCTTTCAGATAGCGTAGATGCCCTAAGCACATCCGATCTCGCCTGATTTCAGAAGCTAAGCAGGGTCGGCCCTGGTTAGTACTTGGATGGGAGACCACCAGGGAATACCAGGTGCTGTAGGCGCCTGGAGTAGGAACTGGCAAACCACTCCAGTATTCCTGTAAAGAAAACTCCATGGACATGGGGTCACGAAGAGTCAGTCATGACTGTAACAACACCACACACACACACACACACACACACACACACACACACACACACACAC
>JAHTLZ010000198.1:3225600-3274279 GCA_023846285.1 Phrynocephalus versicolor | reverse complement strand
ACACACACACACACACACACACACACACACACACACACACACACACATTCCTCTTCCAAAAGGGTTCTGATCCTTGTGAAGGTGCACAATCCTTTCCCTTTATTAAGGCCACAGCAACAGGTTGTCCACAAAGACCTCAACCAATATTTGTGTTTATCTGGCAGTTATTGGCACCTTAAGCCTTGGCTACACTGGTCACTTGTTGCCACTCTAACGGCAGTTTATAGGTAAATTCTCCAGGCTTTATATCTGCCAGGTCAGGAGAAGAGTTTGGGGTGCATCACTGCAGTTGAACCACTGGGCCTGGAGGCTCCTTTGAAAGCCAATGACAGGGTGGCCTTGCTGTCGTTCTGGAAGAGAAATAGGAGTGGAAGAAAAGAGGATCTCCTGAGATGGGGCTTTAGTCTCATCCATTGGAGCTGCCTTCTTGGAGATTGTGCCTTGAACAAAGTGTGAGGCCATCCAAGACGAAGGAGAGAAAAGATGGACCGAAGGATCATGGGGATCCGTGATCTCACCCAGTGATTTCTGGTTTGGTTCCTGACCCTTGGAACATGTTCCTGCTTCGGGAACACCCAGAGGTTCCCAAGCAAAGCCAGGGGAACAAACAGTACCCATAGCAGCATCCTGCCGTCCACCTGAGGTTGGTGGAACCTTCACCTCAACTGAAAGCCAGGGTCCTTAGAACTCTGGTGGGTTTGCAGTTGTTGACAGTTGGGCCACATTCTCTGGGTCTCCTGCAGGGACCCTTCCCATCCTGCCTGGATTAGGAATAATTAAAAAGGTGAGGGTGCCAGTGGTCCTAATGAAGCCCAAACCGTTTCCTTCTGGACTATATCCAATGGGCCTCCTGGAGTTTCTGGATCCTTTGAGAACCAGTCCGGACAACTCAATTGCAAGGATGGGCATGAATGAGATCTGAATGCCTTTGTTTTCTCTGTTTCATGGAGGGTCCTTCCAAAGAGATCAGAAAGAGAAATACAGTGGTACCCCGACTTAAGAGCTGCTCGACTTAAGAGCAATTTGACTTAAGAGTGGAAAATGGTTGGTGTTTTAACTGCTGCCTTACAAACTTTAGATATTGTCTGCTCTACTTACAAATATTTATTTTTATTTTTTATTTTGTAACTTATTTTTTCAATTTTTTATATAGGTACCTCGACTTAAGAGTAGTTCAACTTAAGAGCATGCATTCAGAACGGATTAAATTCGTTAATTGAGGTACCACTGTAAAACATTTTAAAATATATCCAATCATCTGTCTGTTGGTTTATTTTGAAAACTGGAGTTGTTTATATACCGCCACATCATACTTAAAGCACGCTCTGGGCCGTTTACAAGTAATTATTCAGGCTACCGGTTGCCATCTCTTCTCTCCCCCCACCCACCCCCAGCAAGCTTTGTACTCATTTTAATGACCTTGGAAGGCAGGGTGAACCTCCAGTTTGTTGCCTGGGATTGAACCCCACGTGATGAGCAGAGCTACAGCTGCCCTATAGCAGTTTAAACATGGTGCCATGAGGCTCCATTCTTAACCTGCTGTGCTGCAACTGGATGGAGGGTGGGGATCCACATATCCCAGGAAATCCTGAAATCTCTTATTCTAGATGGGACCCGCTTCCTCCCTCTCTTTTCTCTGGTTCTTCCTCCTTAGTGTTGAGGGAGCCCGAGGCTTCCCTGGATTGGCCCCAGAAGTCTCCTTTTCAAAGCCCCCTCATCAGTTAAAAGTGTGGCCTGGAATCTGGATGAACTCCCAGGAAGCCTTTGCAAAATCCCCTTGCCTGCTGGAGCTTCTCTTCCACGGCTCCCTCCCCCCTCCCTTAAGGGGCCTGGTGCTAATTGGAAATCAATGGGAAACTTTTGAAAAAGAGGCCGGCTGCAGAGATGAGCTGAACCTGGAGAAGGATTGCTGGAAGGAAGGAGTGGATGATGAGTAGGAAGGAAGGAAGGAAGGAAGGAAGGAAGGAAGGAAGGAAGGAAAATGACAGTTATTGGTGATTTTGCAGAAGATTTCTCATACTCATTTGTATGTGTAACTTAAAAATGTGAACCAATTTTTAACATTTAGGTAGAATTTGCCTCTGTATCTTTGGTGAGAGGGGAAGGTGTTGCTGCCCAGGCGATGTGCCAGGATGGGGGCTGTGCCTGAACTTTCTAACCCTAGTGGGTGCAGGATCGGCTCCTGAGCGGAGGAAGCTGGGCTAGAACTGACAGGATCGGGCCCATCCCTGCCACAGGCACTGAGCTCCTGTCCCCTGTGGAGCCTGAGGGCTGCCATATATAGGGACAGGCTTCTCCCCACAGCCTTGGCCTGAGTTCCTGCCACCCAGAGAGTCCCCCTGCTCCGGTTCCCTCCCTTCCCTGTCCCTCCCTCGCCTTCCTTCCTGCCCCTCAATCCTGCTGATGGTTTGCTCCCGGGGAACTCCTGGTTGGTCTGGCTCTGGTTTACCTCACCTCTGGCACTCGGTCTTGCCCGCTACTTCACCTCTAGGTATGGAACAATAATGTTCCGTATATATCTCTCAATATCTTCCACATAATAGGTAACAATTTTCTCTTCTATAAGGTTTGCCCCCAGCCCGCCTGTCCTATGTTGGCCTCAGGAGCGCAAGTGGCTTCTGGTTTTGTGTGTCCCTCCCCCACCCCCCCAGCCTCGTCCCTGGTTTCTGCAGAGCCCTGCCTGCCAGCCTTTGTCCAGCTCTGTTATCCTGTGCGGTGGATTGGGCCCAATAATGCAATTAATGTTTCATAATTTGGGGGAAGTGTTTATGAAATGGCCAGATTGTGTTGCTTTTCAGTATGCATGTATTTTCTCATTTTTATTTATTGCATGGTGGTGGACTGGTGGTGATGAATGAATTTGTATTTCATTATGTCTATACATTTACACTGAGAGTTTTTGAAGCACAAGATTCAGCTGTAAGCCGGGAATTAAACTGTCTGTATGGTTCTGCCTATGATATGTGTCACTGTCTTGATTGCCACATAATAATTCAAACATACTATTTTTCTCTCTGTATTTTACAGACCCCCAAGAACTAGTGCAGTTCAGCACAAAATGTAAATATAAGATTTGGTTCTGCTGAAGACAATATTAAGTGTGCCTTTCCAAATGTAGACATTGGCTTTTATATGTTTTTAATGGTCACAAATCGCTCAGCTAAACATTCATTTTCTCAGTTGAAGTATATTAAAAATCCCATCAGAACAACTATGCAACAAGGCAGGCTGAATGCCTTATCTCTATTAAGTTAAGATTAGTTTTGAGGATCTGATCAAAGATGTAGCAATTTTAAAAAGTAGGAGAAAACTTATCAAATATAAAGTGAAAGTATACAAAAAAAAAAACATTATTTTCCATCTTACTGTAAGTTTTATTTAATTTTGATAAATAAAATTTTATTTTATGGTTCATTATTGTTTATATATTAAATTACATATATATGGAGGGCACCAAAATATTTTAGGTGCTTAGGGCCTCTAAGGGTCTTAATCCGTCCCTAACTAGGGGCCAACCCCTCTAAATAGACCCCCTCTCACTTTATACTCTAGGTTTGCCCCCACCCCGACGTTAAGATCCCCAGGGGACACCTTTCTATGGGTCCCCCCTCACTAAAAAGGTGTTCTTGATGGGCACACAGGACAGGGGCTCCTCTGTGGCTGCTCTCAGCCCCTGGAACTCCCTCCCACTGGAGCCCAGGCTGATCTAGCTTTCCTGCCCTTCTGCAGTTTGGCAAAGGCCTTTTTCTTCAGGCCTGACTTGTTTGTCAGTAACTAGCTGCTGAAGGTCTTTTTAAAAAGGCTGCTGTGTTTTTGTTCCTTTTAATGTGCTTTTGGACTTTTCTAAACCATTTTTCATCTGCTAGCTTTAATTAATATCAAATTCTGTACTGTAATTTATTATTTTTATGTCTTTTTGCATGGCTGAGCAGGGATTTGAACCCACATCTTAGTTTTAATCCATCACTCTAACCAGTAGACCACATCGTTTCTCATAGGATTTTTAAACTTACTTTTAGAAATTTTAGAAATTGCATTTGAGGGCATTGTAGAGGCATCCTGTATTGACAATTTCCTGTCTTGGCTCTCCCATAACATGCCTAAGAAATAACAATATGGAAATGTCTCCATGTCTTCTTCTTCTTCTTCTTCTTCTTTTTTTTTTTGGCCTGGGGTGGGGGGCATTATGGGAAACAGGTAAAGTGGGGACCTCAGGTGAGATGGTAAACAAAGTACAAAGCTGGTATCATGAACAGCAAGTGAAGAATCCACTAAACACAGAAGAGGTTCCCTATCCCTGTTGTAGGGTTTTTGTGGGGATCGAGGCCGATCCAAGAGACGATTGGGGTGAAAAGCCACCTTGACCGGGTTTGTACCCACCGAACTAGTGGAGGCTTTAATTTGATTCTCCTGGTTGCTTCGTAGGTACGATGTGGGAAAAGACGGCTTCATTGACCTGATGGAGTTGAAGCTGATGATGGAGAAGCTTGGAGCGCCACAGACGCACCTTGGATTGAAAAAACATTATCAAGGACGTCGAGGGCCCACCCACCCCTCCTCTGAACATCACCAGTGACTTCCCCTGAGCAGGCTCAGCCATTGCCCCAAAGTACAACAACACGGGGGAATTACACCAGCCAAGCACAAGAGAAAGTGGCCTGGCTGCAAAAACCTCCACGCCCTGCTAGCTAAACAAAAACCCCTGCTGATTCCTTCCCAGATGCCGTTTCTCGATCACGACGAGTGTGACCATCATCAGGCCTATGGAAAACACATCTAATTAACCAAGCCAACTCCAGTGCCCACCGCTGGCTGTATGGGCCGCATCCTTTGTTTGGCGAAAAGCCGCCACAGGTTGAAGGCATGTTTTCCCCCTCTTCTGGTCCCAGCAAAAACAAAACAAAAACAAAACCAGTTTGCCAGATCAACTCTTTGCACATGTTTAGATTCTTTGCAAGAGGCAAAAGTTGGTCCTGCAGCATCACACCCGTCGGGGTGACACGGCTGGAGGTGACGTTTTGGGACACCACCACCCACTTGTGATTGTCAACGAAACTCACCTGTGACTCTCGTGTTCCTTCCTGTCCCTCTCCCCCCCCCCCAATGCCACTTTAATTTCTCCTGATTTTCTGCAAAGCCGCTGCTGGAGAGTTGGAAGAGGACAGTGGCCTGCATGCCTTAGCCCGCCTGTCCGAGACTGACGTGTCCACGGAAGGAGTCAAAGGAGCCAAAAGTTTTTAGGAGGCCAAAGTAAGGAGCTTATGGCGTTGCTCGTGGGGATTCAGACGGGGTGGTGTCATGAAGCCATATCATGAGAATTGTGTGGCCATCTTTTCCTTTCAGTGTGGAGGGGCACTTAGTTGAAGCCTCCACCGGCAGTGGGCCCTGGTGGGAACACATTGAGCGCCACTCAGCTTCTCATTAATCTTCCAATTTAAGTTCCCACCATGCACTTGGTATCATCCGGGGCATCATGGGAGCCTGAAATGGCATCTAGACACAGCATTGAACACACACCTGAATTGAACCTTGACTGCAGGGTAGCTTTTAGAGATGTGCATTTTATTCTGTTATCACTATCTTAGAACTGTAGAGCTGGAAGAGATAATCAGAGTCATTGAGTCCAGCCGAGTGGGGAATTGAACTCCCAACGTCTGGTCTCGCAGTCCAGGTCTAAACCACTGAGCTATCCAGATGTCATCAATCTAGCAATCTGAAGCCAGATTTTGGCTGGATATCAGGAGAAACTTCCTGACTATTAGAGCAGTACAGCAGTGGAACCAATTATCTGAAGAGATAGTGAGTGCTGCAATGCTGGACACCTTCAAGAGAAATATGAACAACCCCCTGGCCAAGATCCTTTGATATGGATTCTTGGCTTAAGCAGGGGGTTGGGCTCATGTAGGCCATAGGATCCTAGAGTTGGGAAAGAACTTGAGGCCCACCCAATCCAACCCCCTGCCATGCAGGAACCCCCATCACAAGTACCCATGACAGACGACCATTCAGCCTCTGCTTAAAAACCTCCAAAGGAGGAGACTCCACCACCCTCCTTTCAGTCAGCCCCTTCCACTGCCAGACATGGTCTAACTGTCAGGAAGTTCTTCCTAATGTTTGATGTTCCCCTTACAACTTCATGATTCTGATCCTGTGAACCCAGCAGTTTCTTGAGAACTTCAAGTTCCTAAATTCTCCTTTCTCAAAGTCCCAGCTGCAGGACCCTCTGACTACAAAGACATCTAACTTGTGCTCGCCTGGGGAGAAGTCCCTGCTGTCAGGGCCTCTCCTTGAAAAGGCAGCTTCTCAGGAGTCTTCAGGCCCACATCCTTTTCAGACAGACTCTGGGATTTTGTAGTCCAAAAAATCCAAAGTGCACATCTCCTTAGTCTCCCAAGATTTGTATCTTGCTGTGCTCTCTCGCTCTCTCTCAGGCTAGAAAAGAATCAGTTGAGCGATCAGACTGCTTTTGTGGCCACCAGGCCTTGTTGTGCTTAAACGAAAGGCTCCACATGGAGAGAAGGTGCCAGCACTACGAGGTCTTGGGCTTCCAGAGTGTCTATACAAATCCGAGCTCCTGTTCCCCCGGGTGGTATATTTTTGTTTGCCTGGTACTTCTGTGTGGAGGTGGCCCCTCCCAGTATTAGCACGTCTGCTTCACGGAGAAAGCCGTGGGCCAAATCAGAACAGGACGGAGGGCTCCCTATGTGATGCAAATAGTGATTTCACAGTGTGTCACACCTGGGTCACGATGAGGCACATCAACCAAGCCTTTGTTCACCTCCACATGACCAGTGGGAGGGGGGACCAAAGCAAAGCTAGTTTGTAAAAGGAGGTGGAATATATCAGCATCATCTCATAAGGCTGGGCTTTTCTGTTTCTAACAAGGAGTTCTTTGCATCATATGTTTTTGCCCTGAGGAGGCACTGGGAGAGCCTTCCTTGGTGGCACCAGGACCCCAGACCGCCATGTGTATGCCACATGGAAGCTAGTGCTGGGGCCTTTTGCTCCTTTCACCCACAGCAGGGGCAGACAGTGGCATAGCTATGGGGGGACAAGGGGGGACATCTGTCCCTGGGCGCAGCATCTGGGGGCACCAGACTGGGTGCCAAACAGCTCGCTGCCCATGAGCCATGGGAAGGTGTGTCGCAGGTGATCTGCCAGGGCCGGCGTGGAGGGTTCACCGGCTGCCATTGCCGCCTTCTATGTGGCACCTTAGCCGCTCCCTGTCCCTTGGGGAGTGTGAAAACTGACTTTGTCCCGGGGTATTGAAAACCCTGGCTACACCTCTGTGGTTTCTTCTCCTCTGGCAGGCAGGCAGGGCTCTGCAGAAACCAGGGACGAGGCTGGGGGGGTGGGGGAGGGACACACACACACACACACACACACACACACACACACACACACACACACACACACACACACACACACACACACACACACCCACACACACACACACACACACACACACACACACACACACACACACACACACACACACACACACACACACACACACACACACACACACACACACACACACACACATGGTCAATGTTGGTTTCCTCTCTTGCAGGTCCAAGACATGAACATCAGGAGCCACTTAGAGGAGGAGAACAAGGCAGAGCAAGAGGAGAAGTGTCACCAGATGGAGGAGAGGAAGCAGAGGAAAGCCGCCTTCAAGGAACTCCAGTCAGCCTTCAAGCAGTGATATGGGCGGTGGTGGCGGTGTTGGAGGCCAGGGCAAGGCCAAAGCACTCCTTTGGACCCAATTGGGAAATACTGGGCATCGCCGAGGGGTTGCAGGGGCCCCCACATGTAGCCAGTGCGTGTTGACTGGCCTCTCAGTCTGCTAGTGAGACAGGGTCCCCCTGACACACTGCAGGTCAGGTTGTTGCCAAAAGCACAAGAGCAGCCTTGGGATTGTTTTTGCCACTCATTTGGCCACCTTCCACAGGTGACATGTGGAGCCGTGCAAAAAAAGAAAAAAACCTCAACCATCGCTTTTGCCCCTTCCATTTGTGAAAACTGTCCTGTCTCAGCCTGGCCCTGCTTTCCCATCTGCTTACCAAGAGGGCTGCCAGCAACGTACTGGCCCCATACCGTTTTTTTTTCTCCCGTGAGTTCTGTCTCGTCCTGTCTGGTGCACTTTTCCTTGTTTGTTTTAACTGCTTGGCATGTCCTGATCCTGGGCTTTGCTCGTTCGAGATGTGCATTGTTTCCCATCCCAGCTAGTGGTCATGGCTTACCATTTTGGGGGGCAAGTGTGTGTGTGTGTGTGTGTGTGTGTGTGTGTGTGTGTGAGAGAGAGAGAGAGAGAGAGAGAGAGAGAGAGAGAGACTGAACATGACCCCTCGCTCTGATGGGATGTTATTTCTGCGAGAAATGGAGCTTTTGCATGTCACAATCACTTTGAACCAATCATGCTTTAACAGGTAGCTTTAAAATCCCTTTCCTTGAAGCTTTGCCAAAAATGGGGGAGGGGAGTTGCCCATGGCAGGAGAGGGGGAACTTCAAGCTACTCGGAGTAGCTTAAATGGCATCTGGAGGGGACTCTCCTTGCTTGCCTGTTCCTTTGCTAAACTGGGGAGTGGCACCTGAGTCATTTGACAGGACAGCTCCACGGTCGTCCTAATACTTGATGTGAGGAGAAAAGCAGGAGAAGGAACCACATCTCTTCTTTCAGAGTCTAAAGATGCAACTAGTAAACGTCTGCCAGGAATTGTTCCCGTTGCCCAGTGCACTGGTTTTGCCACTTTGGAGTGATGGTGGTGGGATGTAGTGCTTAGAGTGTTGCCCTGCTCGGCACTCTTTCCAAAAGGCAGGCCTCCCAGCAAGGCCACTTGGCTACAGGGACGGCTTGCCTTCCGGCCCATCGTGTGGACATCCGTTCCTAAATGGACCATCAAGGCTCCTCTGGGGACAGATCCATCATCTGCTTCTCCCTTTTCCTCCCAATGTGGGAGAAAGTGAGTCTTAAGCCCCAACCCAAACCCGGGAGAGAGAAGCCCTGGTGGTCCTAGGAACTGGAGGTGAAGGGAGATGTGGGACACGCATGAATCAAAGGTTGGACCCAAACCACCCATGGCAGAAACCCACTGGTGGGTACCAGAAACATCACTGCCCTTGCTGCCCTTGCACCAAAACAGGATATGTTATCTAAAACTGTCTTAATTTACTAAAGCAACGATACATAAAATTCAAAGAAACATTTTGCTTTGAACAACAAGGATGGGAAGGAGTGGGGGTGGGACTTCAGAACCCTCAAAAGAGATTCTGGCATTGGCCTTGAAGGCCATAGGTCAGAATACAACCTGGTCAAGAAAACAGGTAGATTATTCAACTTAAGGTCCTAAAGCAGGCCTGCCCAAAGTCCGGCCCGGGGGCCAAATCCGGCCCGTCAGGCCATTCTGAGTGGTCCGCGGCTGGCTGGCCTGCCCCTCCCCCCCTCCTTCATCCCATTTTTTTAAGAAAGTGGGTGGGGCTTGCAGTGGGGTGGCAGGGTTGGGGAGCCATATTCTCAGCCACCAAATCTGGCCCTCCTTACAAAAAGTTTGGGCACCCCTGGCCTAAAGTAAACATACATAAATTTCAGAAAACATTTTTCTTTGAACAAGGAAGGCAGGGAGTCTTCAAAACCCTCAAAAGAAATTTAGGCTTTTGGCCTTGAGGGCCAGAGATGTGCAAGGCCCATGAGGAGTTCAGCTACTGTGGCCTCAGAGTGACTACTGGGGGATGGTATGCTTCTGGCTGCTTCTCCTGCCCCCCAGCTACTTTCCTTTAGGATCCCTTTGCCTTTAGATGGGCAAACTGGAAAGAGGGATGGAAGCCCCTCTACCAGAGAAGGCAGCAGGTTCTGAGGTTTTGCAAGGGGGCTTGGGGCTTCTTAAAGACGTGATTGGTCGCATAAGGGCTTGTTGTCGGGGCCCAATGCTTTCCAAGGTGGGCCAAGCTCTGGGAACCCAGGGTCTCTTGTTTGGAGCACAGGCCCCTTGGGTTGTCACTGGGGGCACTAGGTATGCCACCATGGTCATGGTGGTTTGGCCCCTCACTTTGTGCCAGGGGCCTCTTTCGTCGAAAACTGGGCTCGCAGCACATTGGTATGCCACCGTGGCCATGGTGGTTTGACCCCTCACATTGGGCCCTGACAATGCTAGCTGGGATGTGGGGGACCTGGCTCACTGTTATGCCCCCATGGCCATGGTGGTTTGGCCCCTCGCTTTGTACCGAGGGCCTCTTCCGATGAACACTGCAGTCAGGGCTGCTTGTTATGCCACCATGCCCATGATGGTTTGGCCCCTCGCTTTGGGCCCAGATAATGCTCGATGGAATGTGGGGAACTTGGTGGTGGTTTTGTTGTGGCCTCTTGGGTTGAGCACTCAGCCCGCTGTCTGGAATTTTGGGCTGCAACGTGGTTATATTGCCCTGGTTGTCACTGTGTTCTGGCCCCTCATGTTTGCTGTTGAGACCGCTTCCTGGAATATTCAGCAGTGGTGTTATTGTGCTGACCTCATGGTTATTGTATTGTGGCCCCATGTGTTGGTCACTGAGACTGCTGTCTGAAATATAGGCTGAAGTGGTGTTGCATTGCCCTTGTAGCCATTGATTTATGGCCCCTCAAGTGGGTTGGTGAGACTCGTGTCTGAAAAAATGAGCTGCACTGCTATCATATTATGCTCATATTCATTGAGTTATGACCCCTCACATTGGTAGGTGAGCCCAATGTCTGAAATAATTGGGCTGCATTGTTGCTGTATTGCCCTCATGGTTGTGGTTGTTGAGTTGTGGCTCCTCACTTTCTTCACTGAGCTCACTGTTTGAAAAATTGGACTGCACAGTTGTTATAGGTCTTGAGTTGTGGCCCCTCACGTTGGTCGCTGAGCCCATCTTCCGAAATATCGGTCTCTTCTCATGGTCATGGTGTTGTGGGCCATCAGGTTCTGGACTTCCTGTACTAACTCCGTGGTCGCTGTGGAGTAGCATGTTCCTTTGAATCTGGGCCTGTTGTTTGGAAGCCACGTCTTCGGGTATGTGGTGGTGGATCTTGGTCTTTCCCTTTGAGGGCCCTCCATGTGCACCCAGTCGGTCTTGTTTTGAATGGGTGGCTCTGGGATTCTCCGGTGGGATTCTTGCCTTTCCTGCAGTTGTCCCAGAATGCCTGGCAACCAGAGGAGGATTGGGGGCCATTGGCTTCTGCGAGGGTCTCCTGGCTTCAGCTGGCCTCCACTCTACCCATAGCCAGTGGTGCCTGAGCCTCAAGAGATGCTCCAACGGGGTTAGGCGGGAGAGCTCTGAAGGAGACACAGTGGCCCTGGATCTTTCCACTGGCTGCACAGGTTCAGGTTGGGAGGGCAAGCGAGAACTGGTGATTTTTGCAGGCGTTGGTGGCACCAGATGGCCTTCTGGGTGGCTTGAAAAGGAGTAGACTTCTCTAGATCTTTATTGGAGAGGGGCCTTCTGGAGTGCTCCTGCTCCTTCCCTGTCAGGAAATGGGCTGATTGGCTTGCAAAGGTGCAGGGATTTGGGGGTGCTGAATTTGTAGCCTCTTTGCCAAAGAGGTGTGAAAGCTGCAGGATGTTTGGAGTGGTGTGTGCAGAGGCCAAGCGGATGACCCTATGGGGAAGGGAAAAGGGTCAGAAGAAGAACAGAAGCCAGCAATGGCTCAGGGCCCTCCATAGGGGTCCCACCAGGAGCTCCCTTTCCAGGGACCCTCCTCTGACCCTCAGAAGGACCCCCGCACCCACAGCCTCCGGGCTCTGGCGCCCTGTACTTAGCTTGCTCTGCTGGGGGAACTCAGAATCCATGCAGTCTGAAGCAGAGGATTTTCCTCCCTTGAAACAGTTAAAAGAAAATTAAAACTAGACTTAAAAAAAACCAAAACTCTAATAAAGCACAATGCAAAATGCTCCTCTCTACAGGGAACATTCAGAAGGATCATCTCTTTTCCCATATTTTACACCATCCCATTTCTCTTCCAAAAGGGTTCTGATCCATGTGAAGGTGCACAATCCTTCCCCTTTATTAAGGCCATAGCAACAGATTGTCCACAAAGAACTCTACCAATATTTGTCTTTATCTAGTGGTTCTTGACACCTTTTAAGCCTTGGATGTAATGGTCACTTGTGGCCACTCTTAGGGCGGTTTACAGATTAATTCTTCAGGCTTTATAGCCGCCCCCCCCCACCCCACCCAGCAATCTGGATTTACTCAATTCATTGACTTTGGAAGGAGAGACATGAACCTCAAACCAGCTCCCTGGGACTGAACCCAGAGCAGGACCAGAGTTTGGGCTACATCACCTGAACCACTGGGCCAGGAGGCTTCTTTGAAGGCCAATGCCAGGGGCTGGTATGGCCTCGCTGTTGATCTGGGTGAGGAAAAGGGGGTGGAAGAAAAGAGGATGACCTGAGATGGGGCGTTAGTTTCATCCATTGGAGCTGCCTTCTTGGAGGTTGCGCCTTGAACCAAGTGGGAGGCCATCCAAGACAAAGGAGAGAAAAGATGGACCGAAGGATCACGGGGATCCACGATCTCACCCACTATTTTCTGGTTTGGTTCCTGACCCTTGGAACGCGTTCCTGCTTCAGGAACACCCAGAGGGTCCCAAGCAAAGCCAGGAGAACAAACAGGAACCATAGCAGCATCCTGCCGTCCACCTGAGGCAGGTGGAACCTTCACCTCACCTGAAAGCCAGGGTCCTTGGAACTCTGGTGGGTTTGCAGTTGTTGACTGATTCTCTGGCTGTTCTGCAGGGACCTTACCCATCCTGCCTGGATTAGGAATAATTAAAAAGGTAGGGGTGCCAGTGGTTTCTAATGAAAACCGAATGGTTTCCTTCTGGAATTTCCAATGGGCCTCCATGCTTCCCTGGAGCTTCTGGATCCTTTGAGAACTAGTCCGGACAACCCAATTGCAAGGATGGGCATGAATGAGATCTGAATGCCTTTGTTTTCTCTGTTTCATGGAGGGTACTTCCAAAGAGATCAGAAAGAGAAATAAAACATTTTAAAATATATCCAATCATTTGTCTGTTGGTTTATTTTGATAACTGGTGTTGCTTATATACTGCCCCATCATACTTAAAGCACTTTCTGGGTAGTTTACAAGTGATTATTCAGGCAACCGGTTGCCATCTCTACCCCCCCCCTCCGCTCCCCAGCAAGTTTTGTACAGTACTCATTTTACCGACCTTGGAAGGCAGGGTGAACCTCCAGTTTGTTGCCTGGGATTGAACCCCAGGTAATGAGCAGAGCTACAGCTGCACTACAGCAGTTTAAACATGGCGCCATGAGGCTCCGTTCTTAACCTGCTGTGCTGCAACTGCAGATGTTGTGGCTTATAGAAGTCTTACCAGCATTTCAGTAGAAGCAAACCATTAAGGGATTGTTTGCAGAAACTTTTTGTTGGGACAGCAGCCAATGGTGAGAAATACAAAAGAGAGTGGTTACTGTATTCACCATCAACAGGATCAGTTTATTGTTTTCTTTGCAAACTGTTTCTTCCTAAAATTATTGAATTTTCTTATAAGAGAAGGGTTCAGTGACTAGCAAAATACTGTTATAAATGATAATCATGAAAAAAACACTACTCACCGAGACTCTGTGCTAACATATTTAACTCGCAGACAAGGTGCAAGGTTGGGGCAACAGTTGGAGAAACAAATTCAGGAAGAGGGTGATTACTGGGAACATGCCTTGAGGTGTGTCATAGCTGTTATTCATATGTTAGCTGAACGTGGCTTGGCTTTTTGAGGAACGGAAGAAAGGTTTGGATCATTGTACAGCGGTGCTTTCTCTTTCGATGTGCGACCTGCACAGATTCAAAGGCACAGACCCAGGCCGCCCACCTCCTTTCGTTTACAGGTACTGTACCGCTGTATAAATGAAGAGGAAGTATACAAAAATAAACATTATTTCCCATCTTACTGTAAGTTTTGTTTAGAGTTTATTATTGCTTATATTTTGAATTACATATATATTGGGGGGGCACCAAAATCTTTTAGTGCTTAGGGCCTCTAAGGGTCTTAATGTGGCCCTGACTGCACTCATGCATTTTCCCTAAAGCACCCATTATTAAGTAAGGGCGTTTATACACGACCCCTAAACTCCGGGGCAAATGGCTCCCAGCTTTGGACCTTAAAAATGTTTCCCCACCAGCTCCAGAGTTTACAGGAGATTAAGTGCGACCACACCCACTTTAGCGTGTCCCAGCGCACCTTTCAAGTACCTGCTCTCTGGAGGTGAAAATTCCTTGATGCGGTGTAACGATAGTGAGTGCGGGGCTCTCCTCGTGAATGGAGGTGAGCCACATCTCTTTTCTTCCTGTTTTTTCTCCCTCCCCTCACGCAGCCAGCAGCCAGGAGTGCGGAGGGGGTGGGAAGGCAGGAACAGCAACAAACCCCTAAGATCTCTGGTCTGAATGTAAGTGGCCAGCGGATCTTAGGGGTCATGTGAAAAGGCTCTAACTGAGTGTGGTGGCAAAGGCGGGGCCACAGGATGCTTAGCCCAGTTACCAGTGTGCTGACCCACCCATTGGAAAGCAGTGAATTCTTCAAAGCATTAAAAGGTGGGAAAAGAAATTAACCTGCCATTTGTTATTTTGGATAAGGCTGACATGCATAGCTGTTGACTTGGATGTTTAAATGTATACAAATACATTTTTGTATTATTATTATTAAAGAGTTTATTGGTTTTAAAGGAAAAGGAGGGGGAGAAAGGGGAAAGGAATAAAAAATAAAACATAAGAAATTACATTAGATCTATGATGAAGTCAAAGTCAAAGATGATACATATCAAGATCTAATAACGTATCAGTTAACTAGTAAATTTGCTACTTCTTGCCATCGAAATCGACAGACTTTCCGTCTACCTGAAAGGAGACTATGAAGAGACCACCGAAAGAAGATGGCAAAAAATACATTTCTTATATATATATATTTACTTCCTTTTCCTTTCAGCTACTTTTTCGTTAGTTGTTTTTTTTTTAAATAAAGTCAACCGGCTTTCATTTCCGTCCACCTCCAGACTGCGCAATCCCGGTTACTCCGGACATCCAACATAAGAACATAAGACGAGCCATGCTGGATCAGGCCAAGGCCCATCTAGTCCAGCTTCCTGTATCTCACAGTGGCCCCACCAGATGCCCCCAGCCGCCCCATGCCCTCTATTTATCCCCATGGTAAGTCTACGAAAGGGAGGAAAAGGGGGATTTAACTCATCCACTACCTATCGCGCCCTGTAGTGCCTCTACTATATTTTATCTCTATGGCTTCTACATAGTAGTGCCTCTCTACCACTACTTATCTCTATGCGCGAGCTGCATGCCAAGGTAGGCCAATGGGAAAGGCGTGACGGGAATGATCGCCTTTTCGAATCTTGGGCGACAGAGCCACGCCCCTCGCCCTGCTGCTGCCACGTGATGCCGGCGCCGTGAAAGCCGATGGAACCGGCGGGAGCGAAGCGGTCTTTCTTCCGTGTCTTGGCGGAATGCGGGCAGAGCCGGGCTCGCGCCTCCGAGCTGTGCCTGCCGCATGGCACCGTCCACGGCCCGGTCTTCATGCCCGTAGGCACGCAGGGCACCATGAAGGGCCTCACCGCCGCCCAGCTGGACGCGCTGGGGTGCCGCCTGTGCCTGGGCAACACCTATCATCTGGGCATGCGCCCCGTGAGTTAAATTCCCCCTCCCCCCCCCTTTCGTAGACTTAACATACAGTGGTACCTTGTATAAAGGAATTAATTAGTTCCAAATGAAATTATGTTAAACAAATTTTCCTTTATACAAATTTTGCATAGGAATGCATTGAAAACGGAGTAATCCTGTTTTTATGTTGCACGGATTTTCCCCATAGGCGATTATATTAAGCAAATTTCCCCTATCCGGAATTTTTTATGTTGTACAAATTTTATGTTATACAAACTGTTTGTTATACAAGGGTCCACTGTAGGGGTAAATAGAGGGCATGGGGTGGGGTGAGGGTCGCGTTCGTCTCTCCGGGAATGCAAGTGAACAAAGTTCGTAGAAGTGGGCGGCAGATACCAAGATCTTCATTGCCATTTTAATTGGGTACTTGTGCCCCCAGCCTTCATCACTAGGGCCGATTTTATGTTAAGGTTTTGACGTCGACCAGCTGTTTTAAAAAATAAAAAACTGCAGCGTAGTTGCATTTCATAGAATGCACCAAGAGGCATCTGTATGCAATTAACTTGTAGCTCTGGTAGGGAAGGGAATTTAACTTTTTTTTGTCCAGGTCGACATATCTGGGTTTATAAGCCACAAATCATGCTTCTATTATTGCACGGGTCACATAGAAGTAGGTTTGCAAAACAGTCATTTTATAACATTGTCACTCGGGCAACATTTCTGAGTCCAGACACCTGACATGGACGCAGAAAGTGGAAGATGTAAGTGAAATACGATCACCAGCATATGCAACCTTGAAATGTTCTGTTTATGGTGACAATACACAATCAGTTGTTTTGTAGTCCGGGATCCTTCAGAGAGTCAGAATTCTGCACAGAGTAATTGCCCCATCAAACATGTTTCAGTTTACATTCAAGGAGCAACGGACTTAAATTTAGAAAAGCACCATATTCTAGGTTATCCTGTCTTGTTCAAGAAGAACCACATGGGTCTACTGATGCCCTGAAAGATGGAGGTGAATGGGCTTGTGCAGTCACTGATGGACTGGTCACCATGGAACACACACAGACAAGAGTTGGGAACAACCAGGGCCAAAGAAACTGTGCTAAAAAAAGTATGAACTGTTTCTCACAGAAAATATTCCTTTCTATATAGTGTTTGAACAAATAGAGAGGTACAGCTTGCTCGCAGAGCGCACTTGGTTACACATGGTGACAGACTGGTTGAACCATTATACTACTACACTGGATAAGATGTGGGGGGTATTTTTTTTGGGGGGGGGCTACTTAGAATTGGAAGAACATCTATTACCAAACACTTCAGTCAGTATTCAACAGGAAAAAAAGCTTGCATCCTCACCTCTTCAGCTAGATAAGAAAAACAGAGAGTAAGAAAACCATCAGGTAGTGGAACATCAGTTGGAAATTTCCTTAGTGACATCTTAGGTTTTGTTTTTTGTTTGTTTGTTTGTTTTATGACATCTTAGTGACATATTGTTGCTTGTAGGGTGTGTTGCACCAAGAATGGACCCTCACAGGGAAACAATTTTCCTCTGCAGAAATTGTTTTGCAGTTGGTAGAAATTTGCCTCGCTTAACCATTAAAACTAGGCTTTCTGGTGAATAGATAAATACAGTATAACCCTATTAAGGTTTGTATTCATTTCCTACCTTGGGGTTGTAAACAACAAGTTTTCCTTTTCTTTCTATTTTAAGTTGTTGCAAATTGTTTTGTTTCAGTTTCTGGTCTGTGACATGCGTTATAGGGGCAGTGAAATGTATAGGGATTCAAACCCATCTATCCCAGATTGGTTTTAGAGATTTATAAATTGAGGAAAGCTGAGTGTTTCACACAAAAGAAGACTTTGGTTAGAAAAAGCACAGGCACATTGCTGCTGTCTTTTTAAAAAAATTCAGGATAAACCTGTTGATATCTAGGCACAGTCTTGTTCCTATACTTGTTTCTCCATTGGTTTCTTTTCAGGGTAGAAGTGTAGGTATTTGTTTTATGGCTTATAAGAACATAAGAAGAGCCATGCTGGATCAGGCCAAAGGCTCATTTAGTCCAGCCTCCTGTATCTCACAGTGGCCCCAATAAATATGGCTTGGAGCGCACGAGACTACATATCACTCTCCTGCGTCTGGCTCTTGAAGTACCCTGGTTTTAAGCCTGGTGATTACACATCTCCATCATTGTTTGTAATCTGTGATTGACTTTTCCTCCAGGAATCTGTCCAATCCCCTTTTGAAGGCATCCAGGCCAGATGCCATCACTACATCCTGTGGCAGGGAGTTCCACAGAGATTTCCACAGTTATTTATTTATTTAAAATATTTTTACCCAACCTTTCTTCTTAAAAGAACCCAAGGCCTACCTATCTATGACCCTCCCTATTAGTGCACAGAACTAATCTGGGCAGTGTACATATACTGTAGAAAGCCAGAACAAAAGACAAAATGATAATTAAACTTAACAGGCAAACAAGAAATTTTAAAACGGTAAAGAGATAAACCCAGATAGTGTCTTCCATTGGATACTGTTAAAGATTGAATGTTGAATGACTCCATGAATATAGATCTAATTATATGCTGCTCCTTATTATCATGCGAGTTGTATGCCTGTACAGTATACAGTATTCAAGAAGCAGATACTAGAACAGTCTGTACAGCCTCTTTATTCCTGCCTGGCATCACCTGTTCGGCATGAAGTAGATCTTTCGATGTTAGCAATATGGCATGATGATGACCTTTTGTCCTCTTCTAGGGACCGGACCTCATTAAAAAAGCCAACGGGCTCCATGGCTTCATGAACTGGTCACGGAACCTTCTCACGGTGAGTATAGGGAAGTCATCTTGGTTCTCAAAGATGTCACTGGAAAACAACATGTCCTCTATGGCCGAGCTTTACCTTTGGCCCAAAATCAGAAGAAATGACTTGTGAAGTAGGGATGGATCCAGCCTGATACAATATTTTGTATTGGCTGGAAGCATTTAAAAATAAAATAAAAGTGCTTTGTAGTTTAATGGTAACTATTTTTATTTAAATTTTAGTTCCATTGTGATTACTAGAATTACTGTTTAATTGGTGTGCATAGGATTGCAGTTGTTTGTTTTCAGTGTTAGTTTTGAACTGAATAAGTTGTGCTATGAGTAACACTGCCCCTATACCGATGGAGTAGCTGCCATGGTGTATGTACAGGTGAAGAAGAGGCTGCATTGCTCAAACACTCCTCTCTAAATGCACAAAAGTGGCAAACCATTCGTGGAAGTTTTACTAAAAGCCATCAATACAGGTTCAGTATCAGTTAAGACACCCATATGCACACTCACAGGAAGCCAATAAACTATCAATACCAAGAACACCAAACCTCAGGTCATCTCCCAGCATCATAGCAAACACGAGGCCACCACTGTATTCCTCATTCCATGAGTCCTTGTGGCAGTAAATTCTCTGTTGCTCGTCCCAACACATCTTTCTTGCCAGAGATTCAGATATCCCCGTGTCACCGAATACACCATAATACAAAGTGCTTACATAGGTCCTTTGCCAAGAGATATACAGAGAGGGGAGACATCTATACTTAGATTCAGGATCAACTGAGAGAGGGAAAGATTATTTTGCCAAATTGTGACAATGAAAGCTCAGAAAATGTAACCAGGGCGACCACAAACACCTATTGATAGCATTATCCCGTGGTTAAGGTGTCCTTACCTACATTAGAATTGCAGCTTTTATTTATTTATTTATTTATTTATTTATTTATTTATTTATTTATTTATTTAACCCAACCAACTAGGTACTCTGGGCTGCTAACAGAAGCACACACAGTCATAAACAACAATAATGAAAACAAAAAACCAAACAATTAAGCAACAGTGAAAAGGATATTCGAAACATTGCTATAGAAACGACAAAAGAAAAAGAAAATTCACAGCAGACTGGCAGCAGAATAGATCTATAAATTTATTTATTTATTTATTTGACTTTTATACCACCCATCTAGCCCTAGGGCTACTCTGAGCAGTTTACAACATAAAATCTCACCATAACAATACCAACAGAATTAAATAGCGAAAATGCAAACAACATAATGTAACAAATTATAACCAAATAAATAAACAACAATAAACTAAAATAAAAATAGAAATAACCAAATAATTGATCAAATAACAACATAAAATAGAGATAAGCGGTAAAAGAAGGATAGCATCTTGCTAGGTGTTTAAGATTCTTAATCAGGGAAGGCCATTCTGTAAAACCATGTTATCAGTAGTTTTTTTAAAGGTTTGACGTGAGGGTGCCAGGAGAATTTCTGATGGTAGGTGATTTTATAAATGTGGAGCAACCACTGAGAAGGCCCTACTCCTTGTCACAGCTTTCCAGGCCTTCCTTGGGGTTGGGACTCCCTGGTCTCCTGCCTGGCTAGCACAAGTGATCCAGGCAGTTCTTCTTGGGAGGAGCTGCTCTGTTACATACTAAGGTCCCAAACCATTTAGGGCCTTGTATGTTAACATCAAAACCTTGAAGTTGATGCGGTAGCATATTGGCAGCCTGTGCAGAGCTGCCAGTATGGGAGTAATATGGTGCCTTCATAGCCCTGTTAATAATCTGTATTATTCTGTACTAGCTGCAATCTCTGCATTAACCTCAAGGGCAGCCCCACAAAGAGAGCAATACAGTAGTCTATTCTCGAGATTACAAGAGCATGAACCAACACAATCATCGCCCTGATGTCAAGGAGGGCCCGCAGCTGGGTAAACCTCTGCAGTTGATAACGAGCGGAACGGACCACCAGTGCCACCTGGGTTTCCATGGTGAGTGTCGTGTCCAAGAGGACACCCAAACTGTGAACCCCATCCTCCGCAGAGAGAGTCATCCCCCCAAAAGTGAGGGAGCTCCCAAAACCACAGACCCCAGGAGGCCTCACACGCAGGATCTCTGTCTTACAGTGGTACCTCAGGTTACGAAGTTGATCCGCTCCCTGCGACGCTCGGTAATCTGGAACTGCACTGGGTCACAATGCATTCTGGGTATATTTTTGTATGTCCTTAGGGAAAAAATATGTAACCCGCGGTATTTTGGGGGAATATGTATATGGAGTCATTATTTTCAATTGACTTTGTTATGTAACCCAGAAATTATGTAACCTGGGTTGTTTATAACCCGGGGTACCACTGTAATTAGGGCAATATATTGAACAGCTTGGGAAAACAACCAAGTCTTCGGTTGCCTCTTAAAACCCAGGAGGGATGAGGCCAGTCGCACCTCTGGTGGCAGTGAGTTTCAAAATGAAATGGACACCACTGAGAAGACCCAGTTCTGAGCAACTGATCTCCAGCCCTCCCTTTGGGGCCTCCCCATATGAGGTGCAGGCGGGATGGGTCGATGTTTTGCGAGAGAGGTACTCAGCCAGGTAACAAGGTCCACCTTAAACTGTTAAAGGCTTTCAAAGTTAACATAACATACGTATATGTTACAGCAGTGTTTTTCAACCTTTTTTGGGCCAAGGCACACTTGTTTCATGAAAAAAATCAGGAGGCACACCACCATTAGAAAATGTTAAAAAATGCATAGGAATGCATTGAAACTTGATATAATGCGTTCCAATGCGGCGTTAGGTGTTTTTGGGCGACGGGGGGGCGGGCGGCGGACCCTGTGCAGGTGCCAGGTAAGGGTGCCCCTCCCCGGCTCACCCCCCCTCCGTGTCTGCCGCCCCTCCTCTCCCCTCCCTCCTACCCTCTTTCCCCGGGCGGCCCCAGGTGGTCTGGCGGAAGTGGCCGCGGGGGTGGGGGGAGGGAGTGGGGTGCGCTGCTTGGCCTAGGGTGGGACCACGGCCGGAATCCCCCCTGCTCGCCTCCTGCCAGAGCTCTGGAGGCAGCCAGCCAGCAAGAGGGTGCAGCAGCCGCCGGCTTTGTTCCGAGGGGCTCGGGGCCGAGGGGATGGCCGGACCCCGCCAGCCAGCCGCCCCAGCGCTGCTCTTACCTGGGCGGGCGGCGATATCCTGTGGAGGGGAGTTCCGCAGGTGGAGCGGGAGCTTCGCCCTCTGAATGGGTGAAGAGCCTCCGCCTCGTTCCCAGCCAGGCCTCCGGTTCTGCGGCTCGGGGGGTGGGGGCGGGGGCGAGGAGACCTGGGGCGCTAGGACCACGTGGCGCCGGAGTCGTCCTTCACCTTCGGCTGAGCCGCGGCGGGAGCAGCATCGCTCGCCGCCCGGGCCGCCCCGGCTTGCCCCCCAACCAGCGCTCCAGCCGGGCGGGGAGAGGGAACGGGGGCAAAAGCGGCTCCCCCCGTGACCACACATCGCTTCCCCCTCCCACACACACACGACACACATGCGCATCGCTTCCTCGGCTGGGGGGGGGGGTTGTTCCTCCTGCTGGCATGCCTTCCCGCCCTTCCTCCTCCGGCGGCGGCGGCGGACCGGTCTCTGGCCGGTCTCTTTTTGACAGGCCGCCTACCGGAGCCCTGATAAGGGCTTCAGCGGGGGAGCGGCCTGGGAGGCGGTGGCGGCGGCGGCGGCAGCGGACCGCTCGTGACCGGCAGCAGCAGCGGCGAGGCTTGCGCCTTGCCGCGCTCTGGCCGGTCTCTTTTTGACAGGCCGCCTACCAGCTGGCCTCTCCGATCGGAGCCCTGATAAGGGCTTGGGCAGGGGGAGCGGCTTCGGTGGCGTCGGCGGGAGCGGCCTGGGAGGCGTCGGCGTCGGCGGCTTCTTTCTGGAGGCCCCGCCTTCCTCCGGCTCCCCAGCGCCGCGGCACACCAGCCAACATCTCGCGGCACAGTAATGTGCCGCGGCACACCGGTTGAAAAACACTGTGTTACAGTTTGTAAAATAAGTAGCTGATGAAGCTGTTTGGATGAGCAGTGAAACGTTTCTATCTCTCAAAAAGAAGTCCAGTAGCCATGACTCAGCTTCCAGATAAGTAGTTGAAGCGTGTAGGAAATTTTCTTGGTCTAAACTACTTACAAACCTCTCGTATTATTAGTGTTAAAATGGAAAGTAAATTTAGTAATGGTTATACTGGAAGGTTGAGTGTTTATAGTAAAACAAATACAGTGGTATCTTGTATAAAGGAATTAATTTGTTCCAAATGAAATTCTGTTAAGTAAATTATCCTTTCTACAAATTTCCCATAGGAATGCATTGAAAACAGAGTAAGCCCTAATCGCAACCATTTTTATGTTGTACGGATTCGCCGCATAGGCGATTCTGTTAAGCAGATTTCCCCTCTCTCCGGAATTTTTTTATGTTGTACAGATTTTATGTTATACAAACCATTTGTTATATGAGGGTCGACTGTAGTTTCTTTTTGGCCAAAAAGTTTCTGTTGCTAAAACTACTGACCAAGAGCTTCTGCATTTTGATCCTTGTTCATTTATACAGTGTTCTACTGAGCAATACATTTTGCTTTTTGAACTGTTTATTGGGAGAAAGGATTGGCTCTTACTCTGCTTCAGAGTCTCATTTTGAATTTGGGCAAATGGGTGCAGGACTAGAATGAGGAGCAGAGTTCCATTTGCTGCTTGGTTATTAAAAGGTAAGCTCAAGGTCATTGATGCAGAGGATTAAGTAAGTATCACAGGAGAAGAAAGACTGTTTTTGTCACAGTCTTTTCTCTATCTCTGTTCTTCTCTTAATCCTTTGGCTTGCTTATCAATTTTAGTTTTCTTGGTGATGTCAGTGGTTCTCGACCTGTGGGTCCCCAGATGTTCCTGGACTGCAACTCCCAGAATCCCCTTCCAGCACAGCGAGTGGTGGAGGCTTCTGGGAGTTGCAGTCCAGGAACATCTGGGGACCCACAGGTTGAGAACCACCGATGTAGATCAAAGCCTCACAGCACGTCTCTTTCTCTCTCGGTTCTCATCATGATGTCTGGCTTGTTCTACAGGACAGTGGTGGTTTTCAAATGGTCTCACTGGTGGAGCTGTCGGAAGTGACTGAGGAGGGAGTGCGCTTCTCTTCTCCTTATGATGGGGAAAAGATTATGTTGACTCCAGAAAAATCCATTGAAATACAGAAAACACTTGGTAACTATTCTGTGCTGTATAATATGACCCACTGAGTTCTGTCCTGGGGCATATCCCTCTTGTCACTATGATTTTCATATAATGTTACAAATGCTGTGTGTGTGTGTGTGTGTGAAGAAAGCAGTAAAATGTAGAAGGAGGCAATCAAGAAAGTGGCTTAGAATTTCATCTTTTTCTTTCAACACTCACTGCCTTTTTTCTTCCTCAGGCTCTGATATCATGATGCAGTTAGATGATGTGGTCAGTAGCACAGTCAGTGGTCCTCGTGTAGAGGAAGCAATGTACAGGTTTGTGCTGTGTATTGTGTCCTTGTGCTCTTTCATATGCTTTGTAATTCCAGTCAACAGTCAAATTCAATCCCTACCTGCTAACGTGCTATTTATTTATGTGGTCTTTTGGTTTGCCTTAGTTGTCCAGTCATTCGGCTTTTGCCTACTTCCAGTGAAGCCTTTACATTGGTTGGCGTTAGAGATGGGTGTTTCGTTTCGGAAGGGGTCCAGTTCTGGAATGAAACACGGCGGCACAGCTGCCTTTCGGAACCGGGGCTCAACCTTTGGAACAAAATCAACCACTGATTTACCTTATCAATCAATCAATCAAAAACCTTTAATGGCATAAATAAAAGACATATACAAAATACATTCAGCAGCACCTAATTTAGGTTTTCTAGCAATAACCAAAGGAATAATTGCAACTGACAGTCAAACATAGCTCAGAGTGCGAGTATTGATACAGACTGTGGTTTTTTAGCATGGTTCATTATGTATGCCATAAAACCCGACACCTTCTTCACTCTGTCTTCTACTAGGTCATTTAACATGAATCGCATTATTTCTGCATCTGGCCATATTTTCACCTTAGACAATATTGGGCCCAGGTATTGCATGCAGGGTACTGAGTAGCGAGGGCAATACAAACACATATGTGCAAGAGACTCAATTCCTTCCAAATCGCATGAGCAATTCCTCTTGTTATGCGGATACCTTGAAACCTACCTGCTAATACTTACCTGGCAGGGGAGATACCAAGATTTACCTTATATACCCGAGTATAAGCGAACCTGAGTATAAGCCAAGGGCCTAATTTTACCCCCCAAAACTGGGAAAACTAATTGACCTGAGTAGAAGCCGAGGGCAATTTTTTCATTGTACGAATTTCATTCGTTCCAAATCAAATTACGTTATACAAATTCTAATTTCCCATAGGAATGCATTGAAACTGGATTTAATCCGTTCCAATGCATTCCAATGGCGCTAGTTTTTTTTGGGCGAGGGGGGGTGGGCGGGAATTCCCCCCCGCCGCGAACCTCTTGCAGAGTCCCGGGGAATTCCCCCCCCGGCTCACCTCTTGCGGGAGGCAGGAGGCCGCCCCGGCGGCGCCCGCCCCCCTACCGCCCCCCCGCCCCCTTCCCGGGCAGCCGCAGGTGGTGGACGGAGGTGGCCGCGGGGGGGGGATTTTTTTCCGTTGTACGGATTTTCCGTTGTACAAACCCTCCGTTATACGAGGGTCTACTGTACTTGAGTATATGAACCAGCCAAGTTCTAAAGGGCCCAGGGGTAGTAATTGGCAAGGTGTGCTGGGAGTGTGGAGGCAATTAGGGAGTTAATACCATAGAATAAACTCCATGATTGCCTCCACAGTCCCTGTACAGTTGCCAATACTACCCCCAGCCCCTTTAGAGCTTCATAACTAAGTCCCCTTACCCCTAAATCTTTCCAGATTTCAGGGGGTTCCCTGAAATCTCTTTGCTACTTTGGAGTCCCAAAGTAAGTAAATTTTGATTGCATATATTTCAATAAATTTTGAGTGCATATTTTTTAAAAAACATGTACTCAAAAATTACTTACTTTTGGGTCACCAAAGTAGCAGGGGTACTTTAAGAAAGCGATTTTAGGGATCCCCTTAAGTTTGGAAACATTTAGGGGTAAGGGGCTGAGTTATGAAGCTCCAAAGGGGGTGCCCCTAGGAAAAAAAACCTTCTAATTGGAATCATATGAGAAGCAGAAGCAGCACTGTTGCTGACCCAATCAGCTTCAGAGTGAAGACTTTTTCCTAGGGGCACCCCCTTTGGAGCTTCATAACTCAGCCCCCTTACCCCCAAATGTTTCCAAATTTCAGGGGGTTCCCTAAAATCATTTTCTGAAGGTACCCCTGCTGCTTTGGAGTCCAAAAGTAAGCAAATTTTGGTTGCATATTTTTAAAATAATTTTTGAGTGCATATTTTTTAAAAAACATGCACTCAAAAATTACTTACCTAAATACCACATTACTTACCTAAAGCACAGCTGGCGTTCAGAACACAGTGCCACCCTCCAGAACAAAAGCAACCACTCTCTTACCTTGCTTTACCCCCTGTGGGGCGATACTCCAACCAGGAAGCAGTCTCCTATGCCTCATCTTTCCCTCTCCCTGGCACTGGCCAATCAGACAGGGAGGCGGAATGATGCATGTCCTTGCACAGCTCTTGATTGGCCAGTGTCAGGGAGAGGGAAAGACGCTTTGAAGGCTGCTTCCTGGTTAGAGTTTTACCTGGCGTAAGATAAAGCAAGGTAAGAAAGTGGTTGATTTTGTTCTGGAGGGTGAAACTGCACTCCAAATGCCAGCGGTGCTGGTGTGTTTCATTTCAGAACCAGTCCCCTTCCAAAACAAAACACCCATCTCTAGTTCCAGTTAACGTTACAACACATCATTGTAGAATTGTAGTAGCCCCCTACCTGTGAAGGGCCGGCTGGCAGCTGCAGAGGGCAAGGGGCTGTCACCACTTGGTGCTCTGGTGCTTATTTTCCAAGTCAGAGCTTGTTAACCAGAACAATAATGGTCCGAATTTTTTGCTTGCCTTGCAAAACGCTTGTAGACCAAATGCCCCAGTCTGTAGTGCAACTGGGAGAGAATGTTGCCCAATCCAGTGGAGAGTTCCGTCCAGTGATTCCCCCTGCCTGAGTTCGCTGAGCTGGTCTTTGGAGTGGTGCTCGAGTTTCCTAGGCTTGTCGTGTTTTGGGGAATTCAACATCTGTGTTCAGGCAGCTTTGGCAGGAGAGGCTCAGGACTTCATGTCCTCCATGATGATCGTGGATCTGTCCCAAAATATATCTGCTCCCACTCATGGTTATGGGTCAGAGACAGCTTTGGTGGCTTGAGTGGACAACCTTATGCCAGTAACTATGGCTCCCTTTGGGAAATGTTTGGAAACGTGAAAGGGTTCAAAATGCTGTCAACTAGGGCTGGCTACAGGAGGTATATACCGGAACGTCCCTGTTAACAGCCACTCCACTAGCCGCTGATCCATTTACAGGCACAATTCAAAGAGCTGGTTTGAATGATAAAGCTCTAAAGGGCTTGGGTCCTAGTTACCTAAGGACCACATCTCCCCACATGAACCTGCCTGGTGCTTCTCTATTGCTGCTTCCCGACTCTGGAACTCCCTCCGACAGGAAGCTAGGCTGGCACCATCTCTTGCTGTCCGTCCTCAGGCAGGCAAAGATCTTTCTCTTCAGGCAAGCTTTTCCTTAAAGATTGGTGGTTTGAGAGGGGTTTTAAATGGATTCTTTTGCTCTGTTTTAATATTGGTCTTATTACTATTTTAATGCTTGTTTAATTATTTTTAAATATTGTTTTTAGCTTTTAAATATTATTTTATGATGTAAGCCACCTTGGGTCCTTTCAGGGAGAAAGGCAGAAAACAGTGAGCGAGCGAGTAAGCGAACGAATGAAGAAACAAATGAATACAGTCACCCCCGCCATTTTGCGGTTCAGGTCCCGTGGCCCTGCTACATTGTGGGATCGCAGTACCTGCACCGCTGGGGGGTGGGGGGGCGATCAGGTCGCTCCCCGCCACCACCCCACCACCCCCTCCGAGGCTTCACGGAGCCGTGCGGGGGGGGGGCGGGGGGCCCACAATCTCCATTGAAATGCATTGGCAATGCTTTTCAATGTAGACGGCCATGGAGGAGAAGTCTGGAGGTCAGATCCCCCTGCCGCTGCTGGTGCGCGCCGCCCCAAGACTTCTCCAACAGGCGCACGATCGCCTCCCCCCACTTCCGCATATCGTGGATTTTCATGGATCGCGGGTGGGGTGGGTCCCTAATCCCTGCAATCGGCGGGAGGTTACTGTAACAACTCCTATTGTCCTTCACTGCTGGCTATTCTGGCAATGGCTGATGAGATTGCAATCTAATAACATTTGCTTCTCTAAATCTATTGTCTAGAAGGAAAGCATTATATTTCTGTGAGTGTAGATCTCAAAGGACAAGCACTCACATCTAGATTTCAAGTCCGCATACCTTCTCGTTTGTCCTGTATATCCAGTTAAGGCATGTCCTGCAATGCCTTAACTGGAATGACCAGCATGCTGACATCAGTGTGTTTTCGATGTCTGACCGTGGGGTGATAGGGCAAAGCTGCTTCTCTTTAATCATTGAGGGACTTCTATGTCACAGGTCTATTCGCTGGCTTGACAGATGTATTGCAGCCAACAGCAAGCCTAGCCAGCAGAATCTGTTTGCTATTATCCAAGGTGGGCTGGATCCTGCCCTTCGAACCAAGTGCCTGGAAGGTGAGCTGTTTCTGTATCTTATATTTTTCCCCTTCATTGACTTGAGTCTCCATCTACCAGTACATTCTGTTTGGTATTTGAGGACATTCCCGTCCCCTATATTGCAGGCCCGTGCTATACACACTCTTGCAGTTAACTACTTGGACCCCCTTTGGAGATTAATAACTTAGCCCCCTGAACCCTAAACCTCTCCAAATTTGGGGGGCTTACATGGAAGAGCTTGAGGAAACTACCCTGCCATTTCCATGCTGAAAAAAGGCTGTGATCTGTATTTTTGAGTACATAATGTTTAGTTATGTTTATGTACTTGAAAATATGGATCATAGCCATGTATTGGCATGGAAATCACAGTGTAGCTTCTTTGGACTCTTACCTGTAAGCCCCTGAAATTTGTAGAGGTTTGAGGTTCTGGGGGCCGAATTATTAAACTCCAAAGGGGGTGCCTCTAGGAAAAAATATTTCTAATTGACTTGGGAAGCTGCAAATTGCTTGCCGGGGAGGGGGGCTAGTCTCGGCCTCTGACGTGATTCCTAGGGAGACCCCATTTGGAGTTTAATAGCTCAGCCCCCAAAACCCCCAAACCTCTCCAGATTTGGGGGGGTATACAGGGAAGAGTCCAAAGAAGTTACCCTGCCATTTTGTTTTCTCTAGGACAAATCATTACATTCCTAGAGGGGAAAATGTTGTTTCATTTTGTAACACAGTAATTTGTTATGCAGTGGACCGACGAAACAGCATTTTGTTTTTTTGTTTTGTGCCCATCTCTAGCAGTTTTATTTGTAGAGCTGCTTTCTTGAAGAAAGCCCTAACAACCATTTCTCTTCTCTCCTTCCTTCTGTCAGAAATGACTAAACGTGACGTGCCAGGATTCGCCATAGGTGGCCTGAGTGGGGGTGAAGCCAAACATCATTTCTGGAGGATGGTGGCCCTCACCACAAAACACCTTCCAACGAACAAGCCTCGCTATCTTATGGGAGTTGGGTATGAGTCGATGTTGCGCTCGCCGGGCAAAGCTTTTGGGTGCAAGGAACATCTCTTTGTCTCTTGAGGTCCCAATAGGCATGACAAACTCTGTTACTGCTGACCGCGGAGCTAAACAGTAGTACAGTGGTACCTTGTATAACAGACAGCTTGTATAACATAAAATTTGTACAACATAAAAAATTCCGAAGATAGGGGAAATTTGCTTAACATAATTGCCTATGGGGAAAATCCGTACAACATAAAATGGGATTACTCTGCTTTCAATGCATTACTATGGGAATTTGTATAAAGGAAAATTTGCTTAACATAATTTCATTTGGAACGAATTAATTCCTTTATACAAGGTACCACTGTATTCCCAAACTGCCAGATCCATTCTGCCTGCTGAAGATACGGTAAATGACTTGAGGGTTCTGTGCCCCCAAAATACCAGGGGGTAAATTTATCACAATGCCCTTGGGGAGTGTAGGGTGGCACATTCTGGGCTCTAGTCAAAGGCTGAGTCAGCTGCATCATTGGCTAATAATGTTTCTCTCTGATCTGCTTTTCAACAAGTTATGCTACGGATCTTGTGGTGTGTGTGGCTCTGGGCTGCGATATGTTCGACTGTGTCTTTCCCACAAGGACTGCAGTAAGTAGTTATTTATGTATTTATTTTTACATTATGTACTGCGCCAATTTCCCAGAAGGGAACTCTGGGTGGTTCACATAAAAACACAGGACATCCACAAGGCAATAATAGCGAATGAAAAGACAATAATAAAATAAAGGGGGAAATACCCAACAACAATTTAAAAAAAATAAGAAAGCAGCATTTCATTACTGGGGGGAAACTGAAGATGGGGCTATTTAAAGAAAAAGTGGGGTTCATCCGTGCATAAGAAGTGGCTTGAAATGCCAACAAAAACAGGGTGCAAATTGAGTCTTTGTAGCATTCCCTACATCTACGTATCTCTTTGGCATGTCTGTTTCCAGCGTTTTGGTTCAGCCTTGGTCCCCCACGGCTCCCTACAGCTGAAGAACAAGCAATATGCCAAGGACTTCCTGCCCATTGATGAGAACTGCAATTGTCCCACCTGCCAGAGGTTGGTGTGTTGGAAATGTTTGTTGATTGTTTTACTAACCATTAGAGTCCCCTAGCATATATTATTTCATTTGCTTTTTCAGACCTCCGTGAACCGTGTGGAGAATGGGGTGCCTAGGTAGAGCCCAGGCCGTTTTTTCACCTGTGTCTGAAATCATAAAATGTGCCTTTAAGCCAGTGGTTCTCAACCTGTGGGTCCCCAGATGTTCCTGAACTGCAACTCCCAGAAGTCTTCATCACTAGCTGAGCTGGCAAGGGTTTCTGGGAGTTGCAGTCCAGGAACATCTGGGGACCCACAGGTTGGGAAGCACTTGCTCTAAGGCAGGCATGTCCAAACTTCGGCCCTCCTGATGTTTTGGACCACAACTCCCAGAATTCTAAGCTTAGATTGCAAATGGCAAAGGACTGTGGGAGTTGCGGTCCAAAACATCTGGAGGGCCAAAGTTTGACCATGCCTGCTCTAAGGGAAGCCTCAGGGATGAAGAATCCAAGTGAAAAAGAGAGTAATATGTTGCTACTGAGCTTTGGCAATGCAGGTCTGACCAAAGCCGTGGTCCCAGATGCTGTACTGGCAAGGTTAAGAGAGATGTGCCACTGTCTATTTTTGTCCATGATCATTTGGATAGGAGGGCCACAACAATCTTGCAACTGCAAAGCTGGAAAGGAAGTGTTTGATCATCACACTCAGCCCCTGTCACAGACGGACAGTAGGAATCAAATTCCTGACTTCTGCCTCTACAGCCAGATTGACATGCCCGATAGTTCAGTGGTTTGGGAATCTGGCTGTAGAGGCAGAAGTCAGGAATTATGATTGCCAGCAGCGTGCCTGATTTGGTATTGTTTGAAGGAAGAGAGGTGGTTTGAAAGAGGAGTAAGGGAGGCCATTCATGTGAGCATTGAAAACCCCTCCCTCAACAGAGGTGGGGGGCTCCAGCATAGTCTATCTGCTACTTATCAGGCCGTGCTTTCCAAAGTACCCAGACAAATCAAAAAGCCTTCATCACCAAGGCCATAGCTAACGACCCATTCTTGATTGGTTTCAGCACCTTAGGCCATTGTTCACCTTAAGGCTAAGGATACTATTGTCTCCCTAACAAGCCTGTTTAGGCCATTGTTCGTCTTATGAGCCTAATTCAGGCTAGGGTGACAAGAGGTCAAAGCTGACTATAAGATGGAGGACGTGCACTAGCTGTATTCAGACCGATGAAGCTGTTTGGATGAACAGCGAAACGTTTCTATCTCTCAAAAAAAAGAAGTCCAGTAGCCATGACTCAACTTCCAGATAAACTCACCTGGATGACTGAGAATCTTCACAGACATATTTGAAGGATTGTATCTTCCCATATGGTTCCTTTCATGATTTCAGATCTTCCAGCAAAAGCCTCTGCCCAGGGGTGTCTTCATCGCTGGATGCTGATCTGACTCTGTTTTTCCTTTAGAAATTGTGTGAGGTGTTTTCTGTTTGGCAGCATCTTGGGCTACGGAGTTGCTTGGTTGTCCTTATATTGACTAGACTTTTAATGGTTTTTATGAGGAATAATTCCATAGCTGAAATTGAGAATGTTATGTTTGCATGCAGGGGTGTTTGTGTGGTGTATGTGTTTTATTGATCTGTAAGCTGCTGCAAGAAGCTCGGATTAGTTCACAGTTAATAAAAGGACATTTTGTGAGTGGAAGAAAGCTTTATCTGAGGGTGCACATATTCCCCAGTGTGGGGAAAAAAAACCCTAAAGTAGTTGATCACAGAGCAGTCTTTGCTGTAAGTTGCAGAGGGAATCTGGTCCTTGCTCTTAGAGCTCCCACATGATGCTTTCCGACGGTCCCCTACTGTTGACTCTATCAGCACACTCTCAGGAACAGCAGGAAACTAGTATAGCCAGGGTCAGACAAAGCATTAGATGGACAGTGGCCTGAATAGGCTCATTAGGTGGGAAATGGCCTGAATAAGCTGGTTAGATGTACAATGGCCTAAAGTGTGTGAAAGTCCCACCTATGCAACCCTTCCTAACACCCATTAAGTATAGGTGTTTAGCAGGGGCCTTCCTGGTGGAGGTGTGAAGTGATTCTGATTTGTTTGGGGGTTGACGAAAGGGCAGCATGATAAGTAGCAGACAGATTGTGCCCAAGTCCCCAACCTTGTTGAGAGAGTGTTGAAATTCGCTGGAGACTGTGTGTGTGGTTTTTTCCCCCCATTTTTTTCCTGAAGCCTTTTGGGTCCTCCCCCCCCCAAAAAAAAATGGAAAAATTGAAAAAAGAAAAAAAGATTATGGAATGTTTTATTTGAACATGATGAATAAAATATTTTAAGACAGCGTGTTCTAATATTTTCCAAATCATTTCTAAAAAAATGCATAGTATCAGATGTTTCTAATTCCTGTGCAGTGAGGACAAGTAAGTCCTAGATTACAAACTGGACTCTCCAATACAAGAATAAGGTGCATTTCTTCCTTTAGGAGGTGCTAGTGTTGTCATAAGAAAAAAGCGTGGACAGCACACCTTTAGTCGAGGACTGCTTCTTCTCACACCATGCTGTTTTGTAAAGCCAGGCATTAGAAGGGAAAATACTGCTTTAAAGCAACAATTCTGACAACCTTCTCCCAGAAGTTGATGTGACATCCCAATTCTGTTGTGTAAAATTTCTGTTGAACTGATATTTCTTAACTGTGGATGCCATTGTTCCTATTATGAAGCTTTTTTTTTTTTTGCCAATTTCTTATTCCCCACCCCCAGCCCTTGATATTCGTATAAAATAAATTGGCAGGTCTTGGGCCACAAAGGAATGTTCTTTGTTTCTCCTCGGTCTCTTGGCAGGTACAGTCGAGCTTTCTTGAATGCCCTCCTCCGCCATGACACAGCTGCCATGCACCACATAACCGTCCATAACATTTCTTACCAGGTGGGTTTCCTATACTGTATTGTAACTGCAAAGCTTTGTTTTGCTCAAAGGGTGTCAGTGGATTTTGCCTTAGCAGTGGTTTGAGGACAAGAAAGCACGCCAATTACTGTATATGCTCAAGTATAAGCAGAGTTTTTCAGCCCTTATTTTTGTCTGGGGGGAAAAAACTGCCCTCGGCTTATATTAGAGTCATAAGTTTCCCAGTTTTCTGAGATAAAATTCGATGCTCGGAGGGCGGCGGAGGGCAAGGCCTGATCGAGCAAGCGATAGCAGCCAGTATGAATTGCCTTGCGTCATATTTGGGGTTTAGACTTTGATGTCTGCCTCTTCACATGCTGTCCACGGCATGAACCTCTTTTTTGAAACAGCAACATGGAGTTACCTCTTAAATAGATTTAGTTTGCAGATTAACTATGTTTTTTGTGTGTTTGTTTTGTTTTGTGTTTGTTTGTTTGCTTCTATAACAGATCAGGTGGCAGGGTGTTCCTCTAATCTTAATCTTCATGGCCAAGGTTTAATAGTACAGTGGTACCCCGACTTAAGAGCAGCTCGACTTAAGAGCAGAAAACTGTTGGCATTTTAACTGCTGCCTTACAAATTTTAGATATGGTCTGCTCGACTTACAATTTTTCTTATTTTAAACTTATTTTTTCAATTTTTAGATAGGTACCCCGACTTAAGAGTAGTTTGACTTAAGAGTATGCATTCGGAACGGATTAAATTCGAAAGTTGAGGTACCACTGTACTTGTAATAGTGGTAGTACTGTTATGACTAGAGTGCTGATGATTAGTTTGGTTTTTCTCTTGTTGGTTGGAATTGTTCTTTCCTTGTTCTTCGTGCCTGCTCTGACACCTACAGTATGCCCAACTGAACAGTTTGTGTCAATCCTCTTCCTCTCCAGCTGAACCTGATGAGTTCAATACGAGAAAGCATCATTGAACAGAGATTCCCGCAATTTGTTCAGGATTTCATGAAGACCATGTATCAAAACTCACGCAGCTACCCCCAATGGGCAACAGAGGCCTTAGCGTCAGTAGGAATCACTCTGGAGTGAGCTACCAGGGCACTCTGCAAGCCTCTGTCTAGCTCCAGCTTCTTTTTACAGACTACTCGGGATGCTAGGGCAGTACTCGGGGTGGACTCCTTCACCCATGTTGGATCTGGGGTGGATTCCTGAAATCGTGGGCCTTATTTCTTCTGAAACAGTCTACTAGCCCTACCATCTCATTCTTGCACCATACATTTCCTTTCTGCACAAGCAAGTCCAGCTTCTTTTTATCTCATGAATCCAGCTCTCCTTTCTGCCCACACTGCAGCTGCTCCATGCAACTGATATAAAAACTGATTTGAACCAATCTGTCTCCATTTTGTGTGTGTCCCTCTGGTTCTTTGCCTCTTGTATGGCCATGGATTCTTTCCCTGACATGATCGCCACCACAAATTTGGCTTCAAAAATATACTAGTATCAAAATCCAAAGCATTTATTGAGACAAAGCTTCTCTGTTACTCAACAATACCAAAACTGCATATCAGATAAACAAATCATTTTCTTAATACAATATGGTAAGATTAGCTTCCCGGCCTGACACTGAAACTCAAGACCTTTAACAAAAATAAGCTTTTTGCAATTATCTAAAATTATTAAAGAATATACATGTTTCTCTACACAAACTGGCTTCCAGTCTGACACAGTGAGGTCTCATCTCAATTCCACCATCACTGAAGATCTGCTCCACTGGTGCTGAGCTCACTAGAACTAGAAACACATTCAGAGCAGTCACACCAAGGAATCTCAGCTCTTAGGGGTGCCTCCTCTAAAACCTCAACACATTTACTGGGCTACACTCAATGCTCTGAGGAATTATAAAAATTCATCTCAGCACCAAAATCCAGTTGCAAAGAGTCAGAGGCTGAGCTTATTCTAGAACTGGACTTAAAATATTCAAACAGGGAAGTCGATACACCAGGAAAGAATTCTGTTAAATACTTTGCTTTTCTTCACTTCACAATATTATGTAAAATATTAAGAATTGTAGAAGAATTTAATTTAAAATCTCATTTTAGTAAAAAAAAAAATCCACTGAGTCGTTGTTGTTGTTGTTGTTGTTGTTGTTGTTAAAGATCTAGCTGCTAACATTCTTCCTCCAATTAACCTGAGGTCATCTCAGGGTTTTAAATTCAATATTTCAAATGACAGTTGCTCTTATCTTTTTATTCTTGATAACAGATGGTATAAACTTGCAGTTCTTGCCTGTGTACATCTTTTACGATTATTTCTACTAAGCAAAGTGTATTGAGAAGGTTGTTATATCCTTTAAAGGTGCCATTTAAATACTTCAAATAACGAGACTACAGGTTTGGAGTTGCCTGATTCACATTTTTTTCCAGATGAAATTTTTCACAGTAAAAATTGCTTTTCTTCTAGGAAGAGTTTTACGGTTGTATAAATTCTAGATAAATTCCTCAGCATCTTAAGAAATCATCTCCATGTGCTCAGAATTTTCTATAAAATCTTCTCGATTTCTGGACAAACAAAGCAAGTAACAGCCAGTGCTTCTGAATTTTGCACCCACTGAAGTTTGTGAACCATCTTCAAAGCCAGCCCCACATAGATCATTTTATATTTATTCAAGTGGAAGAGAGATCCAGCAGAACCAACAGAGACATTTCCCCTGTCCAGTTCCTGGAGAAGGTCATCCATCAAGGTGACCAAAGCTATCTCTGTCCCATAACCAGGACTGAAACCATTTTGAAAGTTGGTTCAAAAGGGCCTAAATAATTGTTAATTACAAGAGACAAAGAAAAGAAACAGTGGCTCAGTTACTCAAGGGAGATGGAGAAATGGCAACAGATGGCAAAGGAAAAGCAGACGTGATCAACTGCTTTTTCAGCTTAGTCTTTTCCAGAAGGAGATACTATGACCTTCCAGACAAATGTGAAGTACAAGGAGGGGACAGTATTGAAGCTGGATATTGATAAAAAGATAGCCAAGAAATACCTTATGACCTTGAATGAGTTTAGCTCTCCAAGGCTGGATTGAAGGAACTGGTTTAAGAACTGTCAGAGCTGAATATGAGTCAGCTTGTGATCAGGTTGCTAAAGGCAAATGCTATTTTACGCTGCATTAACAGAAATATAGCCTCCAAATTCTGCAAGGTAGTAATTCTTCTGTATTCAGGTTAGGCCTCCTTTTTGAAAGTGCAAGAGCCGGGGGTGGGGAGACGCACTGCATGCCCGAAAGTCAAAGATGACTTTGCAGGCACATTGCCATACCACCCACAGATGAATGGTCTCATGGAGAAATGTAATAATATATTCTCAAAGGCTTTCACAGCTGGGATCTGATGGCTGAAGTTTTTCAGAACATGGCCAAACAGCCCGAAAAACTCACAACTATAGTTTAATAATGCATTGATATGGATGATTAAAGCATATATTGTTGAAAATCCCAACAAATGGGATAGCAAACTGCAGCCATTGCTAAATGCTTATAGATCAATACCTCAAGAAAGCACTAGATAAAGTCCTTTCGAACTATTATTTGGAAGGAAAGTAACAGCCCCATTAGAGATAATCAGAGAAAATTGAGAAGGCAGTGAAAATAGGAATGACCCTGAAACAGTAGTGGATGTGTAGATAAATTAATGGATATACCAAAAAAGTACATTGAACTTAGAGGGCAAAAACCTTGGGAAGGGCTCAGAGTAAGCAAAAAGTATGGTATGGTAGAAGAGCGAGGGAAAGGAAATTTGGGCCAGGTGATGAAGTACTCATGCTAAGACCTGTAAAAGAGAATAAACTGCAATTAAACTGCACAGGGATGTATACTGTTATATCTAAAATGAATGAAGTTAATTACATAGTGCAAAATGAAGATGATCAGCATAGAGTAGTACAGTGGTACCTTGGTTTAAGTAATTAATTCATTATCTAGACTACTTTGGCCCTCCTGATGTTTTGGACCACAACTCCCAGAATTCCAAGGCTGTATTTCCAGTGGCAAAGGACTGTGGGAGTTGTTGTCCAAAACATCTGGAGGACTGAAGTTTGGACATGCCTGCTCTAGACCATTTCAAATTGCAAAAAAATTGTAAACCAAAGTACAATTTCCCACAGGATTGTATTGAAAACCAATTAATCCATTCCGTATGTCAGAAAAAACGTAAACCAGGGCATTCCATTGAAATTTTTTCTTAAACCGAGGCATTTCCATTTCCAATAATTCATTTTCTTAAACTGTTTGTTGTTGTTATTGTTAACCGAGGCATTCTTAAACCGAGGTACAGTAATCCCTGGCCTCTCACAGGGGTTAGGGACCTGACCCCGACCCCCAATAATGGAAAATCCATCATATGTGGATGATGGATTGGGTCAGGACGGCAGGGGGGGTGCTGTCTGGGATCTCCTACTCTTACCTGAGACCTGGCACTGCCCTGAACGGGCCTCTGACGGGCTTCCTAGACCAGTCACTTCCCAGGTCAAATCACTTCTGATTTGCCCGAAACCATTTCTGGGGCCTCTGACAGGCCCAAGAAGCTTGTTGGAGGCCCAAGAAGTGGTTTTGGGCAATTCAGAAGGCACTTCCGGTTTTCTGGAAGTGACTTCCAGTTTGCCAGAAACCACTTCTGGGGCTTTTGACAGGCTGGGAAGCCCATCAGAGGCCCATTCAGGGCAGCACCAGGCCTGGGGTAAGCGCAAGAGGCCTCAAACGGGCCCAAGCAGCTTGCCCCAGGGGCCTTGTGTTTCATATACGGCAGTCCCGCGATATAACGCTACCGCAGTATATGAAATATAGAATGGCAGGGGACGACTGTACCACTGTACACATAAATATGTTAAAACCTTACTACAGAAAGGAGATTTGGGTATTATAATCCGTTAAAGAAACTGCAGAAGAAAACCATGAGCCCAGGAGAAAACCAGATAATAATCTGGAAGTGGTTGAGTATAGTACCACATTAACCAAGGAACAAAAGGAGGAAATTGTAAATAAAGATAGGACTTTATTTACACCTAACCTTGGCAAAGCTAAAGGAATTGTGCATAAAACTGATACAGGCAATGCAACACCAGTTGCTGTTAACACTTTATATAGTGGCAAAGCCATATATAGATAACATTTTAAAAGGAAATTGAAGCAGATATAGTATCTTCAGGGAGCCCATGGGCTGCACTCATAGTTTTGGTTGACAAGCCAGATGGAAGCATCTACTTTTGCATCAACTATAGAAAACTAAATAGTGTAACCAAGCCAGATGCTTATCCTTATGCCAAGGTTAGGTGATTTAATTGAAACAATGGGACAGTGCTATTTCATCAGCTGATTTGATCTAACTTAAGGGTTACTGACAGATATGAATGCATCCTAAGGACCAGGAAAAGACCACAGTTTTCAGTCCTTTGGGAATTTTTGAGTTTAAAGTCATGGCTTTCAGGTTACAAAATGCACCAGGTACTTTCCAAAGACTGGTTGATAAGACTTTACATGGATTAAAAGATTGTACTGTAGTTTACTTAGGTGATATTGCCATATATAGTCATACTTGGGAAAATCATAAAGTGCATATAGAAAAGGTATTTCAGATGTTACAGACAGCAGGGTTAACACTTAAAGTTTCCAAGTGTCAAATTAGTAGTTGTGAAATTAAAAGTATCTGCGACATCTAGTCAGCAGATGTATGATAAAGCCTCTTGGGTAAAAAGCGAGAGCGATCAGCAATTGGCCTATACTAGTGTCCAAGAAGAAAATATGATCATTCCTGGGACTGGCGGGCTACTATTAGCGATTTATACCAAATTTCAGCTCTATTGCCGCACCACTGGTGGATCTGACACGGACATGGCAACTGGACATTTTACAATGGACAACTGCATGTCAAGAAGCATTTCACAATTTAAAGAGGGTGTTAACATGGAAGCCAGTTCTTCTAGCATCAAACTTTGACAAAGAATTCATCGTGTTCATGGATGCTTCAAACATAGTTTTGGGAGCTGTACTGTGTCAAGAAGAAGAAAAAGGGGTGTTGCATCCTGTCATCTAAATTAGCAAGAAATTACAACTATGAGAAAGACACTTATCCACAATAGAAGAAGAGTGTTCGGCCATTGTTTGGTCAATATTGAAACTTAAACCTTATTTGTGGGGCCGTACGTTTACTCTTTGTACAGACCATTCATCATTACTGTGGCTCAGTACTATAAAACCTAGTAGCAATAAGTTAATGAGGTGGACATTATTGCTGTAATATTTTAATTTTGTAATTAAAGGTGTGAAAGGTATCAACCACATTGTTGCAGATGCATTATCCAGATGTCCTATTGGTGACGGAAATTTATTGTGGCAGTAATATATATACAGGTATAGTATTCACACGTAATATACTTGTATATTTTATGTATTATTCTAAGGTTGTTATGGGGGTAAGTATGTATTAATTAGCTGTAATAAGTAATATGATTAGGTTACCATGTCCTGTTTGATTTTAAGAGGGCAAATTATTTTTTAAAAATCCCTCTTAAACTAAAAAGTGGGGATATTTATGATTTTAATTTGATTATACAATCAGATAGCTTATGGGTGGGGCTAGTAGAAGAATATAAACAACTGAGCACGCTGGTGACAGTTAGATAGGGACTGGTTAAGCACCAGATAGGATCTAGGAACTGAAGAGATAGAGAATGACTGTAAGATACTATATGAAACGAGTGAAGAGGTGATAGTAATGCATCATAAAATATTAGTTAATAATAAAACTGACGAGTGCAAAGTATTGCTTACATTCATTTATTTTGTAACATCAATAAATTTATTTTGTATTTTGAAACTAAAAACCATCAATCTTGGAATGTTTGATTCCATCAATCTTGTAAATACGTTAAATCGCTATATGGTGGCAGTGATCATATCCAGGTCTGCAACATCTTGTGTACAGTTTGGTACTCTTATACAGTATAAAACATTGGACTTGCTGGTTCAGAATTATAGGAATCATAGTCTAACATTTTTGGAGATCCAGAAAACTTGATTTGCAATCTTCATCATGTCATTGCAATTGGTTTATCTCCCAGTTTATACATTTATTTTATTTATTTATACCGATTATATGCCACCCACTACCTGAAGATCTCTGTGTGGCTTACAATTCAAAATTAAAATGAATAATTAAAAGTAATTAAAACATTAAAATGCAATACTGTGATTGTTTTTGTTGTTTTGTTATATTGTTAGCTGCCCAGAGTTCTGATTCGGAAGATGGGCGGGATACAAGTGTTCTAAATAAATAAATAAACACAATACAATACAATACAATTAAAATACGTTAAAATGCAATACACTAAAATTGCCACCAGGACCCACAATATATGTTGTATCAGTTAAAGAGCTTCTGGAACAGGAAGATTTTTACCTGATGCCAAAACGTTATCAAAGTTGGCAACAGGCAGGTCCCTAATCGCTGGACTGTTTTCAAAGCCTGTCCCACATACAGTACATTGCAGTAATCAATACGGGATGTTGCTAGTTCATGTGTAACTGTCATGGGGCTCCGCTTGTCCAGGTAGGGGCACAGCTGGTATAATTTCTGTAGCTGAAGAAAGGCACCCCTGGCCACGAAGTCCACCTGAGCTTCCAGAGGTAAACTGGGGTCCAGGTGCACTCCCAAGCTGTGGACCCTGTCCCTTAAGAGGGAGTGCAACCCCACCCTGGACAGAGGGACGGCCCTCTAACCTGTCTGGGCAAGCACCCACCAATATGCAGTTCTGGATTATCCAGTCCATTATCCTGTTCAGCACAGAAACTGCCTCACTTGGATTCATGGAAAATTAGAAGTAGAGCTGAGTATCATCAGCATATTGCTTACTCCTCACCCCAAACCTCCTGATGACCTCTCCCAGTGGTTCCATGTAGATCTTATGGGGGACAGTATTGAGCCCTGAGGAACCCCATGACTTAAACACCACGCGCCTGAACATCTGTCCCCCAGCATCACCTTCTGGACATGGTCAGCCAGGAAGGAGTGGAACCACTGCAAGACAGTGCCTCCTACTCCTAACCCGGCCAGCCTCTCCAGAAGGACACTGGTCAATGGTGTCGAAAACTGCAGAGAGGCCCAGGAGTATCAACAGGGTAGCGCTCCCCCTGTCTCTCTACCAACAAAGGTCATCATACAGGGCGACCAACATACCTGAATGACTTGGAGAGCACCATGCACTCCTCGGGTGTGCACAGAGCATTGGCTTTTTATGTGGACAGGACTTCCTTGCTTAGGAACTCCTCTAGACTCTTTGTCAGTGTCCAGGAGGCAACTAGGGGCATCGAGCACACTCCACCAGAGCTGTGGCACCCTCCACACCTTTCTGAGAGGAATCAGCATTCCAGATATTTATAAGGCTGACACATGAGCGACACCATCCACTTTTACCTCTCACAATAGACTGGACATCAGAGCTTGCCGTGATGTCCTGCCTCCGGGTGACTAAGCTTGCTTATCACCTCTGTGTGTGTAATCACAGAAGATCACAAAGAAGAAAAAGAAGTTACGTACCTGTAACTCTGGTTCTTCGAGTGGTCGTTCTGAGAATTCACACACTGCCCGGCGAGCCTGCCCTGCTTTCCATGATGGTCTATTTTGCTTTCTCAACGGTGGTGGACAAGGCGATCGAACTGAGAGGGCGTGGTATCGGCACACCTATATGAGGTGGAGGAGGTCCAGGGGTGATTGACATTAAAGCTCTGAAAATATCCAAGTAACCTTGTGCTGGAGCAGAAGAAGCCCATGGGTGTGAATTCACAGAATGACCACTCAAAGAACCAGAGTTACAGGTACATAACTTCTTTTTTCCTTATTTATTTCCCAGAGAAACAAGATCCTTGACTCATAAGGTAGCTTGGTCATATTGTCATCTTGTGTTCTACTCCCAGCCACTCCCTCCCCAAGAAACTGCAGTAGCCAGCAGGCAGGCAGCTGGAACATTCACTCCAAGGCACACCTGGATGAAAGGCATTTCAGCAGGTAAGACCTCAGCTCCAGTCGGCTCTTCGGGGAAGAGAATGAGATCAAATGAAAAAGATACCTCAGGAAGGAAGGGAACAAAGAGTGTGGACACTTGCCCAAGTTTAGAAGAAGTACCGTGTTCCTCCCAAAATAAGACAGTGTCTTATATTAATTTTTGCTCCCAAAGATGCGCTAGGTCTTATTTTCAGGGAATGTCTTATTTTTCCATGACGAAAAATACGGCACACATTTATTGTTATCTTATTATGGGGATGCCTTATTTTCGGGGGATGCCTTATATTTCAGTGTGGGGCAAAACTGTAAGTAGGTCTTATTTTCAGGGGATGTCTTATTTGGGGGACATATTAGAGCAGTACAACAATGGAACCAATCACCTTAGGGGGGCGGTGAGTGTTCCAACACTGGACACACTCAAGGGAAAAGTAGACAGCCGTCTGTCAGATCTGCTTTGATTTGTATTCTGCACTGAGCAGGGGATTGGACTTGGTGGCCTTCCAGTTCAGATACTCTGTGATTCTAGATCAGAGTAGTTTGCACAGTTATTTTTATATGTAACCACTTACAGATACTGGAAGTGAAAAGAAATTGTACCTAGGCAAGTGAGCTGTGGACGACTACTAGAGGATGGGAAAAGTGAACCATGCCTCCCCATCAGTCCCTGGTACTCATGAGTTGGGTGTGTGGGGCCACGGCTGGTCATTTCTGCACATTCAATGAAACTAAGGTGGCAAAATGTTTGGCCGTTATGGCAAGCTGGCAGTGGAAGGATGGAGGATTTTGTCTACCAGTGGTTTTGCAAATACAGTGGACCCTTGTATAACAAACGGTTTGTATAACATAAAATATGTACAGCATAAAAAATTCCGGAGATAGGGGAAATTTGCTTAACATAATCGCCTATGGGGAGAGTCCGTACAACATAAAAATGGGATCACTCTGTTTTCAATGCATTCCTATGGGAAATTTGTATAAAGGAAAATTTTCTTAACATAATTTTATTTGGCATGAATTAATTCCTTTATACAAGGTACCACTGTATAAAGTAGGCCAGTTTGAAAAATATATGTGGGCTTTTTAAAGAAGACATTACTACTAGCATATGCATAATATTTCACTGAGTAGCAAACAAGGAGGCATGCTGCTGGCATGAGAAAGCTTCCCTACAAGTCTACTCTGAGAAAGGCTACAAAGGGAGAAGATTCAAATTGTGATGAGGGCATTGCAAGAATCTGTTGGGGAACACAGCATACTTCTTTTACCCATTTAATTGCTTCCTGCAGTTTCTCTGCTCCCCAACGTGTGCCAGGCTGGAATGCAAATTGTGATACACCTCCCCCCCAAAAAAAGGCAGGGTCTCCTAGGTCTAGCTTGGCAGGCATGACAGAACTGTGAAGTTTAGGCTGTACGGAAGAACATATTAAATGGGGCCACCCATTGGGGAACGACAAAGCGAGGAGCTTTGTGTGTGGTATGGTTTTTCATAATATAAAAGGGACTAGTATGATGTGGGCAGAGCTCAGCTGGCAGCAGTTGGTGAAACTATCAGCCAGTTTATATGCAGAGATGAGACTCCAGCTGGGGAAACATGCAGGAGTCGTTCAGTCTCTCTCGACTGAAGATGGGAACAGCTATTGACACTTTGCCAACTACCTCAAACAAAGCAGGATTGTTAAATCCATACTTTGGCCCAAAGATAACAACATCTTTAAGAGCACAGTCAATTAAAATACCATGTATGTAGAGAAAAAAATGTTCAAAGCAAACAGGAAGGTATCTACCTATATCATAGAATCATAGAATCATAGAGTTGGAAAAGACCTCAAGGGCCATCTAGTCCAACCCCCTGCCATGCAGGAACCCCCATCACAATATTTCTGACAAATGGCCATCCAGCCTCTGCTTAAAAACCTCCAAAGAAGGAGACTCAACCACCCTCCACGGCAGCATATTTCACTGCCAAATATCTCTCTAACTGTCATGAAGTTCTTCCTAATGTTCAAATGGAATCTCGTTTCCTGTAGTTTGAAACCATTGCCCCGAGTCCTAGTCACTGAAGCCATGGAAAACAAAGGGTTTCTTTCTCTGTTCTTTTCCTTGTTTGTGTGCCCTGTATCATCAAGTAGGAAGTAGTTTATAGTGATTCTAATAGGGATTTCAAGGTAACTGGTTTGTTTAAGGAGTGGTTTTACTAATTCCATTCTCCCTGTGAGTTTCTATGGCCAACTGGAAATTCAAGCCCTGTTGTGGAGAGTCCTGGTCTGTTGTCACTCTATCCCCACTACCCCACAGTGAGAAAGAATATCTTGTTGTTCAAGTATCTCAATGCTAATCAGGTCTTTCATAATGACCTCAAAAGGGTTTTCTACCTGCAACCACTTTCTGCAGTTGCACCTTCTTCCACTTAAACTGGTTTTGCTTTTCATAGGGGTTGGAAATTGCTGTCATTCTTTCTTGGAAAGGATGAGTTTAAAGAGAGCTCTGGGGACCTTAGCCAAAAGGCAGGCCTGTGACTTGGTTGGAAAGGGGGCAGAAGAGGGGAAGCCACACTTGCCCTTTTGGGCACACCATCCCAGCCTCTGACACTTCATCAGTGGTGTCTGATGTCAAGTTGTCCCACAGCCAAAAACTAAGCCCTTGTCTGGCTAAGTCCACCTTAAAGCCGATGACTAGAGATGGGCAGAAACTGGAAAACTGATGGTTTGGCATGGGTCGTGTGGCTACCCACAAACCACAAACAATCACGAATCCCCAGATTGATTCATTTTGGGTGCATTGTGGGGTGCTATCTGGTTCTGCTGCTTGGTCCTGCCACTTTCAGCTCTTCCACTGCTGGCACAGGCTGCTGTTGCCACCATCTTCAAAGACAGCAGCAGCAGCCTCCTGGCAAGGAAGCCGGGCCTGTTGACTTGGCACATTCTTCTGCCTCTCATACAGATACAGTACATGCCCAGGGGCAGCCAGTGCCTCTGTGCATGCATTCACTGCCCAACTGATAGGGAAGGGCATGCCAGAGGCAGAAGTATCGCTCCAGAGGGGGAAATCTGGCCCGATACCTCTGTGCTTGCACCTGCCTATCAGCTAAGCAGTGAGACCATTAACAAAGGCAGTAGGGTCAGCTTTCCTGCCAGGAACCTGCTGTTTCCTCTGAGGGTGGCACTGACAACCTGCACCAACGGCAGAGGAGATGGAGGCAGCAGGACCAGGGAAGAGGAGGTGATGGGGCAGTGGGAAAGGGGTCGGGCAGGCTATCCCATTTTACCAAAGCAAAATGAAATGCCAAGCGGAAAAAAAAGTTTGGTGCTTTGTTTTGCTTTGGCAAAACTGGATCCTCGATCTGGGATATGAAATCAGTCTGGTTTTCCGGATTTTCTAGTTCATTTCAGATTGTGCCCATCTCTTCTGTGACAGCTGGGTGGCACCGGTAGCAGCAGCAGCTTCTTCTTCTTCTTCTTCTTCTTCTTCTTCTTCTTCTTCTAAGTGCCATGTCCTCATAGAACGTTGGTGATCAGTAGTCTGAACTGGTTTCTATCTAAAGCTATTCTAAACAGTGCAGCTGTGCTCACTGTGGACCATTGGCTCAAGTTAAGCCAGAATGTTCTTCTATTCTCCAGGCCACATTTCCCATCTATGTTTCCTTGAAGGATAACCTGCAGCAGTATGCTATTTCTTATTGCGCATTATGTGTCTGAAATATTGGGCTTCCCTTTCCCACTTAAATATATATTGCTGCTAAAAGATTTATTTCAGACGTTGGGCGTTAATTCTGCCCTTAGTGCTGCTGCTAAATTGTGTTGTGCTCCACTCTCAGATTATCTTTTCCTTTCAAGCAAGGAGATGACGCAGTTGGAAACCTTCGAGCTGTTTGGGAGGGCCATTCATTTGAATGCAATATACTATTTAGATGATCAGCTATTGAAATGTAAAGCAACAGCAGAGAATCTTTGCCCATCCAGATCCTTTGGATATTAACTTTTCAAAAGCCCCAGACAACATGGCCAGTGAGGAGGGATTGTGGAAGTTGTAATCCAAAACATTGGAGAGCCAATGGTTCTCTTCACAGCATGAAAATTACTGTATTTCTGTATTAAGTCACTGTGATAAATCTCTTTGTGCTGCTTTACATGACTGGGATTTAATTCATTCATACTTTCAGCCCAGCAACTCCCTGCCTTTATCCAGAAAATGTCACTCTGTTGCTTGAGTAAACACTTTTGTTACCTTTTTCCTGGTTTAGTCACTTGCTCCAGATATACTTTTCTTCTTCTTTGAGGAATTGCTTGGCTGACAGTTGTGTAAGTGCAGCTTAAATAAATTTGCTTTAGCTGTCCACACAGTAATCAGTAGAGATAGGGAGGAAATTGATAGTTCGCTTTGTTTGCAGCCTGTTAAGGTAGCTCTACTGCTGGCATCCAGATTTGTAGGGGACATGGCTACATCAGAGCTACCTTAGCAAATCGCAAATAAGTATTATTTTGCAAATGTGTCCTCTTTTTTGTCCTAAGCCCCCAACTCCAATTTGGTCTCCAGGGTGTTCATGTGCACAGGCACCAAACTTTTTTTAAAAAAAGAAATAGACAGTAAGTGTAAATGAAAACAGACAGGTTTGGGAAGGAGAGAAGTCAAGCAGCAGCCTTATCTGAATGGGCTCCTTGCTCTAGCCCCTTACTGCTGTAGCCGCATGGAATGGCTTGAAATAGAAAGCTACAAACTCATCGATGTATCTCAAGCTTTTTACAGATTGTCACGAGCAATCACACCATCTTAGCCAATGTGAACAGATTCATTAAAAATAAAACTAGAAAGTCCCAGCAACGTAGAAAAATTGGGAGCTGCAGGAGTGTTATGGGGAAAACTCTGGGTTGATTCACATGGATGGTATGTCATGTAATAAAATACTACAGATCCATCCATCCCAATCTCAGAGCATTTCCTGAATTATTTGCCAATGTAGTTATCCCCTTACTCTAATTGCATGTGTGTGGTGTCGTTACAGTTGTGACCGACTCTTCGTGACTCCATGTCCATGGAGTTTTCTTGGCAGGAATACTGGAGTGGTTTGCCAGTTCACTACTCACCAAACCCAGTATGTAGCAGGAGCAGTACTCCAATACAGGAAGGAGGCTACCAACCTGATCTGTCATCTCTGCTTTATTCTGTTTAGCTCTTCTTTTTAAAAAAAATTGGATTGTGCCTTCCCCAGGGTAGCCTGAAGGGAGGTTCCCTTTGGCACTTACAGGAGGCATCTGGAGCAGGGCTAGCCAGAGGCAGCCTTCCATACTTGTTGGGCAGGTACCCAACATATCGTATATACTCGAGTATAAGTCAACCCCAGTATAAGTCGAGGTCCCTAATTTAACCCCCCAAAACTGGGGAAACGTATTGACTCGAGTATAAGTCTAGGGTGGGAAATGCAGCAGGGCCTGGCAGCTCTTCCTTTGTGAGCTGGGGGAGTGGTATGTGACGTTTAAAATAATTTTTGGCCACTGATGCAAGTGCTTGGGTCAGTGGCTGGCTAAAAGTCATTTTAAACATTGTGTGCCGCTCCCCTTTGATGCGGGGGGGGGGTCATGAGAAGCGGCATGCAATGTTTAAAATGACTTTTAGCCACAGATTACTTGCCTCAGTGGCTAAAAGTATTGACCCGAATATAAGCCGAGGGCCCCTTTTTTCAGCCCAAAATTAGGGCTGAAAAACTAGGCTTATCTTTCTCTGTGTTAATTAGGATTGCTGAGTTTGAGGCCCAAACAACATCTGGACTGTTGTACTTTAACCACCCATAATTCAGGTTTGGGTCAATTAAGGGCCATGGAAGCCTTGTGGGAACTGCAAGGGCGCAAGACTCTTCCTAGGCTGGATGCGTCCTCTGATGAGGTTACAGGAGGCTGGAAGTGGAGACTCCCTGACTCTTGATGCCTTCCCGAGTCTTTAGCAATATCTAGCCTTTGGGGTGCAATGAGTCTTGGAGTGAGATGGGGGGGGGTTGGGCTGGACGGGCTCTATAAATTTTGCAGAGGCTCAGATTGATCCCTCCCTCCCTAAGGACATCAGTATGGAAACATCAAGAGCAACCCAATATCTGAAGGCAGTTTTTATCTCACAGTTTTATTGCCATCCTTAATTTAAAGATGGCATCGGTCAACTATTTTATTAAAAACTGACCTGCATGTGACCAACTTAGATCTATGAATTTACCAATATGGCCACAACAATCTGGTAGACTGGTATAGTTAGCAATGATTTCAAATCCCTGCTTCAGCACTGCAAGCTTACTAGATTATCATCTCCCCCCCCCCCGATGCATGAATACATAATACAGTAAGTTAGGTATTTCTGCTATATTAATTATGATTTGTATTATGCCTGTTTACATTGTTTTCTTGTTTTTAATGAATGTTTCATGCCACACAGAGTGGCCTTTAGCCAGATGGGTGGGATATAAATGCAAAAAGAAAGAAAGAAAGAAAGAAAGAAAGAAAGAAAGAAAGAAAGAAA
>JAHTLZ010000198.1:3196413-3217767 GCA_023846285.1 Phrynocephalus versicolor | reverse complement strand
CACCACCCCCTGCTTCCTAGCTACTTCCTTTGTTTGGCTGACTAATGGCTCTTTGTATTTAAATGAGCAGTTAACGTTAGCAGAGGCAGAGGTCAAACAGCCCTAGTTGAACTGCTCCAACCCAGAAACCTACCAGTGTTCACTTCTTTCTCTTTTGCTCTCTCAGCAGTAGGTCTGCTTGGTCTCACACACCAGGCTCAAAGTACATAAAGAAGGACTATTATGAATATGGAAATCAAAATGTTAAGTTGTTTTGCACATGCTGAAGTATTGATTACTGTAACAGAATTAGAAACATATTAGAAAGAGACCCCTGTCTCCTTTAATATTTGCTTTGGCAACTGGAGTCATTAGTTGCCTAATAGCTCAATATGTTAATATTTACAGGGATAACAATTAGAACAGACAAAATAAAATCAATTTGTATGCAGATAACTTGCTTTTGTTTTTGGGAAATCCATTAAATCATTAAATCAATCATTAAAACAATCATTAGCAAAATGGAGGTGTCATACTGGACTAAAAATCAACTACCAAAAATCTGAACTGTTGTATATAAATACCCCTATAGCAGAACAAAAAAAAAATTAAGGTAATATCTAGTATAGACCAATGCTACCCTACTTTCAAAATATTTAGGAATTTTGTTAACAAAAAGTATAAACCAGTTGGCGTATAGATATTAGGCATGTTTAGTGAGATAAAGGGAAAAATTAAGAAAGGAGCTCAATTAATCATTATTAGAGATGGGCACAAAACAGAAACATTGTGTTTCATTTCATTTCATTTCATTTCATTTGTAACAGATTTTTAAAGTAGTTTCATTACAAAATGAAATGAAATGAAGTGAAACGCTATGCTCCCCTGGGTCCTAAAGGAACAAAAATGGCAGGGGAGCTTCCTCAAGCTCTTCCCTGTATGCCCCCCAAATTTGGAAAGCTTTGGGGGTCAGGAGGCTGAGTTATTAAGCTTTAAGGGGGGTGCCCCTAGGAAATTTTTTTTTTTATTTTCTGTTTTGATTTTTGCCAGGAATTCAATCTCAGACAGTTAAAAAGAAAAAAATAGTCAAATAACAAGTAGCTGGCTTCAATTAATTCAGGTAGGAAATCTTGCAAATAAATTGCATACAACTGAGCACTAACCATTGTAGAAAGCTATAGCATAGGAGGTATTAACAACCGAATTAATTTCAACAGTTTATAAAAGTATTATAAATGAAGAATATGCTAGTCATATGGAAACAAAAGTCTGTTTAAAAATCTAAAATATTAAGATCCCTGAAAAAATGTACAAACAGATATATGAAACATTCAAATGTATAAATCAGTATCACACAAATCAAAGGAGATGGTGTTGAAAGCAACTCATAGATGGCACTTATGTCCTATAAAACTTCATGAAATAAACAGAAATTTTAGACATGCTGGTCAAATTGTGGGCTAAACGGGTCATTAGAACATATGTGGAGCTCCTGCCCAAAGGTGGAACTATTTTGTCATGAGATAATAAAATGGGTAGAAAAACTAACCCATCAAAAATAATTCCTAAAGAAACATTATTATTCTCATTTACCAATGTGAATGAGAATTTAAGCAATAAAGGGTTTGGGGAAATCCCTACAGGAGCTTCAACAATAGAAATAGCTTGTACTTGGAAAGATCCAGAAGGATTCTCCTTCCAAAGATAGCTAGACAGGATATGGAACATAGTATAAATGGAGAAACCACATGGGCCAGAATTTTTAGAAGAGAATTAAAAGTAGACAATTTCACTAAAATTTGGCACCCCCTACTGGCTTAAGACGCAGAATTTCGGTAGCAGGCTAGTTGATTGATCCTCTGTCTGTTAAGTTGGACCAAAAACTATGCAACTTGATGTAATAAATTATTCAAAATAATCAAAATAGAGATACAAGTAAGATTATGGGTTCATATAAGATGAAAATAAGTTAGATGATTAGACAAGGCAATAGGTTTTGGATACTTTTATTTTGTTTCTCTTGTTCCTCTAAATTATCAATAAAAGGTTTAAAGGAGAGAATAATAACAGGCATGAGTCTCTATATATTCAAATTGATACTGAGGGGCACAAGCTGAGAAATCATTACTGTAATAGAACCAGAAGTTTAAAACATCTTACCACTGACTAGGACAAAGGCTAAGACCAACTGATCTGTGTGCCTTCTCAGTTTGCTAACCAACTTCCATGCTCTTGCTCTCCCTTCTTATGGATCATTTATATCCAAAACAGATTTGTTTGTATGGCTCCTTGGATAAATGATGCCTTCAAAGTAGAGGACTCTCTCTTTTGCCCTAGAGACACTACTTTACTTATTTATTTATTTGATTTATGTACTGCCCATCTGGCTGCAGGGCTAATTTAGATGGTTTACAATAACATAGAAACAATAATAAATGAACCATAAATAAATAAGCATAAATGAAATTAAATAACTAAAAACAAATAATAACACTCATAAAAAAGGAACAGTTTTTGAAAAAGAAACAGATGGCAGAAGTAAAGAGCTGAGGCATTTCTATATTAAAATGTAATGGGCTCAGGGAAAGCCTACCTGAATAGCCATGTTTTAAATTTAAAGGACTGTTTCAGCTGCCTAGATGCCCTAAGCGTATCCGATCTCGCCTGATTTCGGAAGCTAAGCTGGGTCGGCTCTGGCTAGTACTTGGATGGGAGACCACCAGGGAATACCAGGGGCTGTAGGTGTCTGGAGTATGAACTGGCAAACCACTCCAGAATTCCTGCCAAGAAAACTCCATAGATATGGGGTCACGAAGAGTCGGTCACGACTGAAATGACACAACACACACACAAAAGACTGTTTCAAGGTTCCAAGTGAGGGGTGGGCAGGTGGATCTCAAGCAGTAAAATGTTCTGGAAACGAGGAGCAATTGATGAGGAGGCCCAGTTCCTAGACATGTCATTCCAGGCCTCTCTTGGGGCCAGAGTCCTCAACTACCTTGCCTGGGAGTTGAAACCAGGCATTCTGCCAAGTAATGAGATCCTTAACAGTTTGGGACTTTCTATGTTAACATCATCATCTTGAAGCAGCTGTGGAAGCAGACCAGTAGCAAGTGTAAGGGAGCAAGAGTTGGGGGAGTTATGTTGGATTTTTTTTCACCTGTTAGTAATCTGGCTGCTGTGTTCCGAACCAATTAAAGCTTCCGCACCAGCCTCATGTGCAGCCCCACATAGAGACAATTGCAATGCTTTAATTTTGAGATTACCATTGCTTGAACACTGCTTGGTAATCCACTGCTTGGTAATAGGCAAAGTGAACCACCTGGGACTTCATGGATACCACCAGGTCCAAAAGAATGCCCAGACAGCTAATTTCACGCTTTGCAGAGAATTACTCCCCAAAATTAGAGAGAGGTTCCCAATTCAGAGACACTGGGGGATACCCACTTGTAGGATGTCTGTCTTGATTGCACGCAGTGCAGCCTCCAGGCAGGTTCTAGGGTTTGGCATCTACTGCAGATGGTTGGAAGGCGAGATAGACCTGGGTGTCATCAGCATACTGATGACACAAAAACTCCCGATAACCTCTCCCAGTGGCCTTATGTGAATATTAAATAGCCTTGGTGAGATGATCAACCCCAGAGGAACCCCACAATTGATGGTTCAAAGGGCGCATATAATCTCATCAAGCTGCACCCTCTTGGAATGTTCCTCCAGGAATCCAATCCCCACCCTGGAGAGCCTCTTCAGGAGGATATCAAGGTCAGTTATATCAAAGGCCACTGAGAGATCAAGAAGGACCAAGAAGGGCATCTCTCTCTCTCTCTCTCTGATTGATTGACTGACTGGCTGACTGAGTGAGTGATATATCGCTGTTCTAGCTCTGGAGCCACTCTTGCCCTGTCAATCTCCCGCAGAAGGTCATCATGCACGGTGGCCAGTGCTTTCTCTGCCATGTTGCAGCATGAATGGATCAACGGCATTTGTCTCCTCCAAGTGTGCCTGAAGCTGATCAGCCACCATCCTCTAGAGCCACTACCTTGCTTATACAAGAAACATTGGTGATGGGTCTGTAGTTAATATTGTCTGCTGCCAATTCAGATTTCTTATGAACAGCCTTAATGAACATCTCCTTGAGGTCTTGGGGGACCCTGCCCTTTTGGAGAGACCCATTGATTATAATTGTGGCCTATTCTGTTCTTTCTGGTCTGTCCACTTTATCAGCCAGACCTGGCAAGAATCTAGAGAGGTTGTGGTGGCCCTGTAGAAATCAGTCCACCTCAAATGGCACCACAGGCTGGAACTGTTCCAGGTACACCAGACAAGGTGGCATGGCAGACACCTCAGCTTGATGGCCTCCACTTTAGATTTTTAAAATTCTACAACTTGGTCACAAGAAATACTATTTCTCTCAGTGTTGGAGCACTCACCACTTTCCACTGCCATACTGTTCTAGCAGGAAGTTTTTTTCTGATATTCAGCCGAAAGATGGGTCCTCTTAGCTTGAGCACATGGCTAGGCATCCTGCACTCTGGGATTATCGAGAATAGATCTTGCCCCTTTCCTGTATGACAGCCCTTCAAATATCTGAAAGGTGCTATCATATTGCCCCTCAATCTTCTATTCTCATGGCTAAACATGCCCTGTTCTTCCCGTCTTCCCTCATAGGCCTTGGTTTCCAGCCCCCAACCCCCCTGTTGCCCTCCTCTGAACTTGTTCCAGTTTGTCAGCATCGTTCTTGAAGTGTGTCCAGAAGTGTGTCCAGAAGGTGGGGCCTAACCAGTGCTGAATAGAGGGGGGTGGACACTTGTTAATTCTAAGATCCTTTTCACTTGTAGTATTGCCAAGCCAGGTGTCACCCATCTTGGAAGTGTGCATTAGGTTTATTCTTCCCAGGTGCATTACTTAGCAATTATCCCTCTTAAATTTCATTATTATTCAGCCCATTACTTGAGCCTATCGTGATAATTTAGAACTTTATTTCTGTCTCCTAGTGTTTTAGCTATTCCACCCAATTTTGTGTCACACACAAATCCAGCAAGCATCTCCTGCACTCCCTTGTCCAAATCATTAATAAGAATGTGGAAGAGCATCAGACCCAGGACTGAGCCTCGGAGTATCCCCTTTGTTACCTCTTCCCACTTAGAGAAGGAACCATTAATCATCACTGAGTACAATTCTGAAGGCAATTGTGTATCGAAGATAAGATAAATCATTATTGATCCCACATTAGGGAAATTTACTTGTTACACTGCTCCCAATACAAAGAACAAGCAAGAAGGGTAAGTGCACAAAAACTGTAAAGTGAAAAAGAAAGAAAAATACATACTGTAATAGAAATAAAAATGAAATAAAAATAAACACATCCAATATACAAATATACACTATAAAATTTGGATATAAAAATTAAATGTGAAAAAGAGAAAGAACCCACAGTGTACCCCCATTTGAATAGCAGGTTAGACTGTAGAGTTATAGAGTCTAACAGTAGTGAGAACAAAAGACCCGCGATAGCGCACCTTCCCACACCGGGGATGTCTGCGTCTGCCACTGAAAGAGCTACACAAAGCCTCCACTGACTGGTGCAGTGGGTGAAAAGTATTGTTCACAACGGATGTACTACATTTAGGTAAAAAAAATAAATTGCACAAATATAAGATGGGGGATACTTGGCTGGAGGACAGTACCTGTGAAAGGGATCTGGGAGTCTTGGTGGACCACAAATTGAACATGAGTCAGCAGTGTGATGCGGCAGCCAGGAAAGCCAATTCGATTCTTGGTTGTATCAACAGAAGCATAGTGTCTAGATCAAGGGAAGTGATAGTACCACTCTATTCTGCTCTTGTCAGACCCCACCTGGAGTACTGTGTCCAGTTCTGTGTGCAATTTAAAAAGGATGTTGACAACCTCGAGCGGGTGCAGAGGAGGGCTACCAGGATGGTTGAGGGTCTGGAGGAAATGTCTTATGAGGAACGGCTTAGGGAACTGGGAATGTTTAGCCTCTCTAAAAGAAGACTGAGAGGGGATATGATAACTATGTTTAAATATTTGAAAGGATGTCATCTTGAAGAGGGAACAGGTTTGTTTTCCATGGCTTCAGAGACTAGGACTCGGGGCAATGGTTTCAAACTACAGGAAAAGAGATTCCATTTGAACATTAGGAAGAACTTCATGACAGTTAGAGCTATTCGGCAGTGGAATATGCTGCCGCAGAGGGTGGTTGAGTCTCCTTCTTTGGAGGTTTTTAAGCAGAGGCTGGATGGCCATCTGTCAGAAATATTGTGATGGGGGTTCCTGCATGGCAGGGGGTTGGACTAGATGGCCCTTGAGGTCTCTTCCAACTCTATGATTCTATGATTCTATGACCAACCTCCTCATCTCACCCATCTCCTCCAGGATCCAGAGGGCAGCCCAAGACAGAGCTTGCCCTCCTGACCAGATTATTCAGTCTCCTCCTATCCCGTTCAATACTACCTCAACCCCAGCAGACTACAGCATAATAGTGAGATGAGGCTACCACAGAGCCATAAAAATCCTTAACATAGGCCTGCACACCCAAAAGGACCTCAGTCTCCTCAGGAGATGGAGGTGGCTTTGATCCTTCTTGTATAGGGCATCAGTATTAATACTTCAGTCCAGTTTATGATTAAAGGTGAACACCCAGGTACTTAATTCTGTCCACTATTTCATTGTCTAATCCCCAGATGCCCACAAGTGTGTGGTAGTCTTTCTACAGAAGTCAATAATCATCTCCTTCACCTTGTATGTGTGTGTTGTGTCATTACAGTCGTGACCAACTCTTTGTGACCCCATGTCCATGGAGTTTTCTTGGCAAGGAATACTGGAGTGGCTTGCCAGTTCCTACTCCAGGCACCTAAAGCCCCTGGTATTCCCTGGTGGTCCCCCATCCAAGTACTATCCAGGGCCGACCCTGCTTAGCTTCCGAAGTCAGGCGAGATCGGAGGTGCTTAGGGCATCTAGGCAGCTCTCTCCTTCACCTTACTGGTGTTTAAGCACAAATGCTTTTTTCCCCCACACAATTCAACAAAGTCCATGATTTTTGACCTATACTCCAGCTCCTTCCCTTCCAAAACACATCCAACAATTGGCTGAGTCATCAGAGAATTTCTGGAAATGACAATTGCTAGTATTGTAAGTGAAATCCGAAGTGTAAAGAGTAAAAAGGAAAGGTGAAAACACTGTACCCCGACCCCCCCATTGCAGACCACCATCTCAGACACGCAGTACCATAGCCTCGCGTACTGTGGCCTATTGGCAAGAAAATATGTTGTCCATGTCCATGTGGCAAGCTGTCCATCCACTCCTGCTCCTTCCAGCTTCCTGCACAATAATGCCAGCTGAATGGTGTTAAATGCGCTGAAGAAGTTAAAAAAATGACCCTCACAGCGGTTTCACCAACTTCCAGGTGAACCAGTGCCCAATGTAGCAGGTGACAGCATCATCTGCCCAGATGTTTGGCCTATAGGCACACTGTAGTGGGTCCAGAACTGTGCCCACCACAGAAGGATGATGCCTGAAAATGAGCCTTCCCATGATCTTTATCAAATGTGAGGTAAAGTTTATGGGTCTGTAGTGTTTTGGCTACCTTGAATGTGTAATCTTGGGAACCAGAACCACACAGGTCTTCAACAGGACATGGACAATCTCCAGTCTGAGGTTCAGGTTGAAAATGAATGTGATGACCCCACAGAGCTGGTCCACAGTTCCTCAGCAATCTGGGACTGATCCCACCTGGTTCTACACAGTCTTCCTAACCTTCAGGTGTCTCAACTCTCTCCACACCGGGCTGGATGTTAAGAAGAGAGGGGAAGAGGGAGAGGAGGAGGAAAGGGAGCTGACTCTGGAATGGTATGAGAATGGGGTGAGGGGAGATGAAGATTGAGGGATGCTGGTTGAGACAACACGACCCCCTTATCCACTGGCTGCCCGTGGTGGTGGCGGCAAGTAGGAAAAACAACTTACTGCCACTGGCCAGGCACCCTCCAGAGGGATGGGGTGGTCATTTTAAGGACCCACATGGCCAACCAGCCTGCTTGGGTCCCAGGTGTCGGACTGGAAGTTTGAGTGGGAAATTTACAACTTGTAATGCTGCTCAGGACTCAAGCTGGAAGTTTAAAGGCTATAATTCTATGATTCTATGGCCGGCCAGGCAGGTCCTCCACCCCTCTGGAGGATGCCTGATGGGACCCACCACCCCTCCAGAGGGTGCCTGGCTGGCCAGCAGTAGTGAGAAGGGGAGATTTTTTCTTTATTTTCTCCTTGCTGCCTGTGAGAAAGGGAAAAAAACTTTCTTCCCTCCTTGCTGTTTGGGCAACTTGGATAAGCGCATTTGCTCTTATCCACAGATTTCACTATCCGTGGGGAATCCTGGAACCAATCCCCCATGGATATGGTGGTCCTACTAGGACTAGATATGTATGGGAAAGGGACTGAGGGGCTTTCAGAAGACTTAGGAGTGGAGTCAAACCTGTTATAAAACAGGTTTCACTCATTAGCCCAATCCCGGTCATCATCAGTCAATCCCTTACTCATGGCCTAAGATGGTCTTCAGGCTCCTCCAAACATCCCACACATTATTGTTCTCCAATCGCGCCTCCAGCTGCTTCTTATAGCTGTCCTTGGCCGATCTTATCCTGTACCTAAGTTCATGCTTAACTCTGAAATCTACCTTACATTTGTTCTATTCAGCTCACACCGAATTTAGCTTGTTAATCAGGATATCATGGGGAACTTTGTCAAAAGCTTTGCAGATTCTAGAGCAGATTATTAAGCAGACAGTCTGTAATTATTTAACAAGCAATGCTGTCATTACTAGAAGTCAACACAGGTTTCTCAAAAACAAGTCATGCCAGACTAATTTGCTCTCTCTTTGACAGAGTTACAGGACTGGTGGATGAGAACTGTGTACGTTGCTTAACATGATTTCAGTAAGACTTTCAATAAGGTTCCCCATGATATACTTGTGAACAAGTTAGTAGAATGTCGAATAGATAGTACTATTAGTTGGATTTGTAACTGGTTGACTGATTGTACCCAAAGGGTGATCATAAATGGTTTCTCCTCAGCATTAAGAGAGGTGACAAGTGGGGTGCCCCAGGGTTCTGTTCTGGTGCTATTCAATATCTTTATTAATGACTTGGATGAAGGAATAGAGTAGACTGATTAAATTTACAGATGATACCAAATTGGGAGGTGTGGTGAATTCCCTAGACTCAGGATAGGATAAAAATCCAAAATGACCTTGACAGATTAGAGTGCTGGGCCAAAGCTAATGGAATGAGATTCAACAGAGAAAAATGTACGGTGCTGCATCTAGGCACAAAAAATGAACTGCATACATATAGGATGGGAGACACCTGGCTGGAGAAATAGTACATGTGAACAGGATCTGGAAGTCTGGGTGGACCACAACTTGAACATGAGTCTGCAGATGCGGCAGCCAAGATAGCCAATGCAATTCTTGGTTTATTTATTTATTTATTTGATTTATATACCGCAACCATCTAGCAAAAAAGCTACTCTGGGCGTTTAACAAACATATACAAAATATAAAAACAGATTAAACAACTTAAAATAAAAATTAGTCAATCAAACCAAATAATCAAATCATAACAATAAAAGGAACAAATAAACAAATAAGCACAAATACAAAAAATCAAAATGCTTTAAGAATTCAAAATAAGAACAAATGGGAAAAAATAACTAATAAAATTTTTTCATAAGGCGGGGAAAATGACAGTGTCCTATTTTTATATAAGTTGGTTGAATAAGAATAGTCAGGGAAGGCCAACCTATAAAGCCAGTTGCATCAATAGAAATATAGTGTCTAGATCAAGGGAAGTAATAGTACCACTCTATTCTGCTTGGTCAGACCCCACTGAACACCTGTAGTCTTCAGTCCTGCGCACCTCAGTCTAAAAAGGATGCTGACAACCTTGAATGGGTGCAGAGGACGGTGACCAGGATGGTTAAAGGTCTGGAAGAAATGTCTTACGAGGAACAGCTTAGGGAGCTGGAAATGAGCCTTACAAAAAGGTTGAGAGAGGATATGATAGCCTTGTTTAAATATATGAAATGATGTCATATCAAAGAGGGGAAAAGAGACTAGGACTCAGAGCAATGTTTTCAAACTACAGGAAAGGAGATTCCACTTGAACATTAGGAAGAACTTCATGACAGTTAGAGCTGTTCAACAGGGGAATATACTGCCACAGAGGGTGGGGGAGTAAGCAAAGGCTGGATAGCCATCTGTAGGGAGTACTTTGATGGGGGTTCCTGTATGGCAGGGGGTTGGACTGAATGCCCCTTGAGGTCTCTTCCAACTCACTAATTCTGATTCTAAGTCAAGATAAGTCTACAGCATTCCTTCTGTCTACTAGGGGGACTACCTGATCAAAAATGTGAGTTCAGTTTAGATTGACAGGATTTGTTGACAAACCCATGTTGACTTCTAGTTACAGTTGCATTGTCTTCTAGACGGTTACAGTAACTGCTTAATAAACTTGTGTTTCTCATACTCCTGGTATTTGCATAGAAACCAGAAGTTGTGGCTTGTGGCTTGTTTGTCTTAATGTTTTTATATTGTTAATGCTAATATTATTTGGTCCTCCCCATTTGATAATTTGGTCCATTCCTCTTATCATAGGCTTCACCTACCTTGGGCTTGCATATCCCTCTCCCTTCCAATTCAGTTTAAAGCCCTCCTGATGAAGTTCTTTATGTTGTGGGCAAACACATTCTTCCTAGTCCTTGTTAGATGCAAGTCATCTCTTGAAAGTAGTCCTTGTTCCAGGAAGCTTAGCTGTTGGTCCCAAAACCCAAATCTCTCATGATGATGCTACCTTCATATCATCATCATTCACCTGGAGTATTTCCCTTTCCCTTTCTATTCCCCTGCCTAGTACTGATAGGATGGATGAAAAAACTATCTGGGCCCCAAAGTCCTTCTAGTTTCCTTCCTCGTGTTTTGAAGTCTGATGGGATTTCTTCATAGCAACTCTTGGCTGGGTCATTTGTTCCCATGTGGACAAGAAGGGATATGTATCTGTGGGTTTTATGAGTGATGACAAGTTCTTCCATCACATCCCTTATCTGACCTCTAGGGAGACAGCATACCTAGCGAATCCATGGATCTTCACTGCATATTTCAGCCTCCATTCCCACACACTGACTAGGGAGTCTCCTATTACAACTACTCTCTTCTTCTTTTTATAGGATGTGGGTTGTGACTGTATTTTGCTGTGCTTCATCCTCTCTCATGTTGTCCTCTGAGGTCTACTTAGCATGCTGTCTGGCAGACTCCTTACAGGTGAGGTGTGTCTTCTCCTTTTGCTTCTGTAATCCTTTCCTACTGCGATTCCTCCATTATGTCTGTACTGTACTCATACTAGCACTCCACTGCTTTGTTTCGGGTTTTTTCCATCTGTAGTGCCGTCCAGGACAGCTGCTGCTGCTGCTCAAGAATTCTGTCAATGTATGCTTCATCTTATAGCCTTCAGCGCAGCTACTTGCTGCTTCAGGTCCCTCACCTTTTCTTCTAACACTGCCATTGGTTTACACTTGTTACATATCTATCTTTTGTTAGACTCAGGAACAAAGACAAACATATCACAAAGTGGTATCCCGACTTAAGAGCAATTCGACCTAAGAGCAGAAAACTGTTGGCATTTTAACTGCCGCCTTACAAATTTTAGATATGGTCTGCTCAACTTACATTTTTTTTTAAAATTCTTTAGATAGGCACCCCGATTTAAGAATAGTTCGACTTAAGAGCATGCATTCGGAACAGATTAAATTTTTAAACTGAGGTACCCCTGTATTTGCAGGTTACCACAACTGCATTGTCTCCACCTTTCATAATCCCTACTTGGCATTTTGCATTCAACTGGTTGTTCATGAAGGAAGGGCACCAAATGAAAAGCAAAATGCTGATTCATTGGTTTGTTATTTAACAAAACGAACCGAAGCCGCAGCATTTTATTGTTAGGTTTTCTGAAATCAGAGACGCTGACAAGCTGCAATGGAAAGAATCCTGAAGGGAATTATCTCCTTGTAGAAAGTTCCACATGTGCATATGTTTGTGTAGTTAAGGAGAAATGTTTGAGTCTCCATTCTCTGCGTCCTGCCTCTGCTGTGAGCCTTGACTCCTGCATTCCTCCTCCGTTTTTGCTGTGTTCCTGCGTACTCTCTGTTACTCCCGTTTACGTTTGTATTTCTGAAGATTCTGCTGGGTGTCTGTCGATGTTTGTAAGAGAATTCTACGTGTTTTTTTTTTCTGGAACTGTTTATAACAAATCCCAGCTTGTTTTTGAAGAACTCTCCACAAGCGTTTGCAACCTTCTCGCTGTGCATGTTTTTACTCTGCTAACAAGGATATTCTCGGCAGCCCAGTGGAAGCGTGCTGGACAGAGAGAGTAAATCCTCATAGGTCATTGAACCTCAAATTTATTAGACTCAAAACAAAACAGTGTGGGTTTTTTTGTTTGAAACTAACCGTTTCGTTCTGCTTGTAAGCCGCCTAAGGTGCTGCTGTCTCCCAGGTGGGAGGAGGTGGGGAATCTCCAGCACGGGGCGGAGAAAAGGAGTGCTAATGTCAGCGCCGCTGGGCCTGCCTCCGCTACTGCCTCACCAAGGCAGGCAAAGGACCGAGCTAGGACCTGTCAGAGGCTGGAGCTGGCAGCGATGAAAAGTGTTGGAGGAGGACTCGCTCGCCTCCTACCTCGCTCCTTTGCCTGCCTCAGTGAGGCAGCAGCGGAGGCGTGCACAGGGGTGTGAGTCCTCCTGGGACAATCTTCTCTGCCCGCTGACGTCACTGCTACCCTCTCAGCCCCCTGCCGGGGGTTTCCCATTTTGTTTCGTTATTTGTAACGATTTTTTTTTTTGAAAAAAATTGTTACTTACGAAACAAAGTGCAGGGGGTTGAAATGGAACAGAACTCAATTTTTCCATTTCATGCCCATCCCTAATGAATACCTGTCTTTTTATTTTGTAGCCCTGTGTGGCTGGGATTGTGCACAAGTACAATAACTATGTCCAAAAGAACCAAATGATGGTGATGATAAAAAAAATGTTAGGGGACTCCCCCGGGCCCCCCCCCCCCCCGAGAAACCTGTTTGTTCACTCTAGTCACAAGCTCCCTGGGTCTGCCTCATCTTTATTCCTCAGTTGAGTAAGGAATGAAAAGATATGACTTAGAAAATCCTTTTTGCCCACAGTGGAAGTTGGGAGGACACAAACAAACTGAAAATAAGGTTGAGGTAGATTTGTGTGAAGCACAAGCAGTAACAGAAACTGGTTGAGCCAGAATTGGTACCTTCCTCTTAAGAGAGTCCTGCTGCTGCCTACCTGCCTGATCAGTCCCACCTATGGAAGCAAGCAGAAGATACTACCGATCTTTTGAGTATGTACAGGAAAGTCCCTTTCTCCACTCTTTGAGAAGGGCCCACACTGCCTCTCATTCTTTTTGGGTAATCCTTAATACTAACCTCACAATCACAAGTATATTTAAAGATTGATTATATGACAATTTTAGTGTACACTCACAAAAAGGTATTTTAATAAAATTTAGTCAAAAGTAACTATGTCCCTTCCAAGTTGAGAAACACTTAACAGCAAGGCAGCTATTCTTTTACTCATTATGTAGTAACATTTGGGCAGAATAACAATCCAGACAGATACATGAAGGGTTTGTGTTTATTTGTCTACATTCAGCATAACCCAGATGTGCTGTCTGAATGACCCAGACATAGAAAACCCAATCTTTCCCATGAGTTTTAAAATAAAATCCTCACTTATAAAACTGAAAAACACTAAAGCATTAAAATACAGAAAGCTTGTTTAAACTCACTTCACAAAAGCATTAGAAGAAAATATCCCTTATCTATTTAAAATCATGCTGTGTTAAACACCTGAATGCCATTTAAACAGAAAAGGGACAATGAACTCATATTCTATTCTGACAAAAAGTTGAAATGGTAAACTAACAAACCATTAAATACACCATTAAATGTCCAAAATACAGCTAAGTATGGAATTACAAGGTACTCAACCATTAGTGACTGGTATCACAAAGAGCACTGCAACATGGAAACAGGGCTTACATGTTTACTGTGATGCAATAAAACTCAATATTCAAAGGGTATGCAAGTTTAGAAGATAAAAGCTTCACACCCATGACAAACAGAATGGCTTATCTATACTGATAGTTCATGCTGTGGTCATTTCTGCCATAGCCAGCCTGAGGGGCTTGGTAGGAACTGGGAGGTCCACTGTAATTCTGGTTTGCAGCTGGGGCATTGTAGTTTGACTGCGAGTATCCACCTGGGAGGGAAAGGTAGAGCGGTCACTTTGCTATGTCAGTATACCCAAGATCCTGCTTACACAGTACAACCTATCTTATCCACATATAGTAAGAACAACATAACAGAGCGATTGAAGTACATGCTGTCTCTCTCAATGATGTGCACCGGGGACAGAGAGGGGTATAGTCTATTAAGATACCAGACTGTGGATATGAAAAGCAATGGTCTTTTTACTACTTCTCATTCTCTAAAGCTAAAAGTGAAGAGCCTAAGCCCCCCCTCTTTCTGACAGTTTATGCTAGCAAACTTAAGAAAGCAGAAAATCAGTACCGAGCAAATAAAATGGCTGGCTAGAAATCCCAATAAAAACTCATTGCTGCCAGATACAAGACCTCATTAATCAATACAGAAACATATTAAGTGTTGCATGTCTCACACTGTACTAACCTGGCTTACCTTGGTAAGATGACCCTCCACCCCCAGCTCCTCCCCCATAGCCACTGGCATTGTAGGAGGCACCTCCTGAACCATAGTTGTTTGCGCCGCCGCCTCCACGCCCACTGCCTGCACCGTAGCCTGAAATTAAGAATACATGCTGATTAAGCTGCCTTCAGAAGCAGCATTAATCTTATGACACCTGTCTTCAAAGAATATTAGTACAATGGATCTAGGAACCAAACATGGGTCAAAATGCAGTTGCAAAAACTCCTTTTATTTGCTTTATATCCCATCTCTCTTCCGGTAAAAAGATTCAAGATGCCCCAAAATAAGTTGGGGTAACAAGTCTGTTACCAAAATAAGTAACAGCACAGCTTGGTTTATTAGTGCAGCTTCATTTATAACAAACCAGACTGCACAAGCAAAAGTTATTTAAACAAAACTTCCTAAGAACATAAAGCTCCACTAGCTTTTTATCTCAAGGTTTTTACCCAGAGAAGATCACCACTTATGTGTACCACTGTTTCAAGTACTCTTCAAAACATAGCTTCTACTTGACTTAAATGTGGGAATAAAACTTTCACACCTCTTACCCATCCACCCTCCCACCAGGCACTCACTGAATTTACTTTCATAGTTGTAGTCTGATCCTCCGCCGCCGCCAGGAGAGTTGTACGAATTTGAGTAGGAACCATAGTTTCCTTGGTTATATCCCTTCTGTTTGCCTTGTGGTGGACCATAGTTGCTATACTGGTTCTGGTTATATGACTGTTGCTGCTGGCCTTGATGTGACTGGTATCCTGAACCATAGGAAGGCTTCTGTTGTCCTCCATGTTGTTGCTTCTTCCCAGCATGTTTAGGAGGAGCAGGAGAGCTGTAGTCACCACCCTGGTAATAGGAACCATAGTTGGAGGAGCCACCTCCTCCTCCTCCTGTATTGCCAGAATGACCGCCATTACTATAGAACTGACCTAAAGAGAACATTCTCAGAGTTAGACGTCTGCAAAGACAATAGTAAAATCCATAATACTTAAAGCTATTATTGTATGAAGGACCACTGCACAGCTTTGCTGGTCCTCTTACCAGGTTCTGGGTGACACCAGAGCCCTTGATCTGCCAATCAACATTGGGGCCCTGCCAGCTCCCCCCCCCACCTTTTCAGGCAGCTGGCCATTCTGGCAAGAAGGCAGAGATTCCCTGTCCAGCCAATGAGTGGTCAGCTGCCTGGGGAGACAGGGAAAGGCCAGCCAGGCTTCAGTGTGGATTGGTATGCCACCAATGAAGGACCCTGTGACGTGCAGAGCCTGGTAAGTAAAGCAGGTAGATGGGGTGGGTGGGATTAGAAGGAACTATCTAAAATATGAAGCTGAAAGTGTAGCATATCTCACTGGGTTGCACCCCATAACATAGGCCAAGCCCCCACACTATGCAAACACAATCTGAAACAACCTGTCTGGCACATGCTGAATGAAATACTGATGAAAACATCTTCTGCGGGTCTGCCTAAGACCTGAAACAAGTTCACAGCTTTAGTAAGAAAAACTGTGTACTCTAAAATACTTGGTACATCGGGTTCAACATTTGCTGTGCATCCACATGTGGACCTACAGTGGTACCTCAAATTACAGACACCCTGAGTTATGAAAAATTCAATTTACAAATAGAAATCCAAGGGTACAGGAAAGATTCAAGTAATGAAAAAAAGCCTTTTTTTGAGTTACAAAAAGAAAAAGGAGATTCCCTTTCAAAACAGCTCTTGCTTGTTTGCAATAGCAATACAGCCACCCAACTTCAGCGCTGCAATTAGGAAGGAGGAGCCATTTTGAAAAGCAAAGCTGAGAACTGGGGCTTTTTTCAGTGACCTTTTGGAAATATTTGGCACCGTTTTGGGGACCTTTTGGGTGGATTTCTCAAGTGATTATAAGGTAGGTTGTTCATCTTCTGTTGTTGGTTTTCCTGTTACTATGCTTTTTGCTGGGGGGGATGTGATTTCCATTTCAAACAGATTAATAATCCATTTCCAATGCATTTCTATGGGAAATTTTCGAGTTACAAAAATGCATTTGGAATGGATTAATTTGGTAATTAATTCGGAATTAAGATTGCTGGAAGAAATATCAACAACCTCAGATATGCAGAATGGTACGACTCTGATAGCAGAAAGTGAGCAAGAATTGAAGAACCTCTTAATGAGGGTGAAAGAGGAGAATGAAAAAAATGGGGTGAAGCACAACATTAAAAAAAACTAAAATCATGGCCACCGATCCCATCACCTCCTGGCAAGTAGAAGGGGAAGAAATGAAGGCAATGACAGAGTTTACTTTCTTGGGCTCCTTGATCATTGAAGATGGTGACTGCAGCAATGAAATTAAAAGATGCCTGCTTCTTGGGAGGAAAGCAGTGGCAAACCTAGGCAGCATCTTTAAAGAGCAGAGACATCACTTTGCCTTTTTTCAATAATGATGTTTGGAAGTGAGAGCTGACCATAAAGAAGGTTGATCGCCACAGAATTGATGCTTTTGAGCTGTGGTGCTGGACTGCAAGTAGATCAAACCTATCCATCCTGAAAGAAATCAACCCCGAATGTTCACTGGAAGGACAGATTTTGTAGCTGAGGCTCCAGTACTTTGGCCACCCTATGAGGAGAGAGGAGCCTTTGGAAAAGTCCCTGATGTTGGGAAAGACTGCAAAAGGAAAAGAGGACGGCTGAGAATGAGATGGCTGAATGGTGTCATTGGCCCAACCAATAAGGATTTGACCAAACTCCAGGAGGCAGTGGAAAACAGGAGTGCTCTGGTCCATGGGGTCACAAAGAGTTAGACCCAACTTAACGAATGAACAAGAACAAAATTTGGTAATTAGAGGTACCACTATATTGTGCCCAAGCGTAAGTATAGCTAAATTATGGTGACAGTTCAAAATGTGGGGTGTTATAGAGATAAGTTCAATTAAATCACCATCCTTAAACCCCTGAATTTAGCTAAGGAGCATATCTAACAAAGCAATTTCCTAATTTTTGTTCCCCCCACCCATCACTTTTTCAATGCACTATAATGGTGGCAATATAGCTAACTCCACATTTAAGATTGATACAATCTTTTTACGTTGTCAGAAAACTGCAGGCTATACTGGCTCAGTCTTGCTAATTTAGTATACAATAGCCTTGAATGCTGGCCAATCTTGGCCAGACAGTTTGTCAATTTACTGCTGCTACCAATTCTTTTCAGTGAAAAACAATGTGAAATAAACTTCGAACCTGATATTTGCATAATCTAACATTATACTTTAGTAAAAAAAAGATGCCATTCTCTGTCTTGTTTCTATCCACAGAGAACAGTTATACACCTATGATCAAAGCCTCATAGGAATTGCTGAAGTTCATAAAGCAACATGTGCAGGAAACATTTTAGCATGATGCACTCTAGGGAACCAATTATCTCAAAAATGTAAAACTGATTTTTATGTCATCTTTGTTCCAACTAGCTTCACCTTAAAAAAAAAGAATAATCACTCCAGTTGTTACTTTCTTCATTATTAAACCCCCAAATGGTAATTTATATTTAAATTTCTCTTAACTTCATTACAAGATGTTCCTTTGACATTCAGTCTCACCAGCTATGTCCCTGTCTTATATTTAACAAGCTAGGAATGCTAATGTTGCTCAGAGAGTAACCAAATTAAACACATTTAAATACAACTAGGGAAATAAAGAGGGCTGAACAATCAATTTATCAAAAATCTTAACTAATACTTTATTCCCTGTGCCTTTCACTGTTTAGAAACTTTTATTTCCTTTGACATTACATACATCTTCTGCAAAAAAAGGAAAAAAACCACAACCTATTGGGATTGCAACCGTCCTGCAAAGAACTTTAGACCTTTTATCTTTAGCTCCCCAAAAACACACGAGAGGTCAACAAACCATTTAAACTTTAAAGTTAACACAATCCAACAACTGTGGCACAGGCCATAGGTCCTGCATGTTACACTAATACAATAAGCACAAAGGATGCTGAGATTAAAACCAGCACATACTATTTCACCAACATGTGAACATTATGCATGCTTAAAACATCAGTTTTCGGCAGACTGTAAAATATTAAAATGTTTAAGAGGTATTAACCCACATTTTGGGACTAAAAGGGTTAGGTTTTGTACAAAATATGTAGTAAATTAAGACAAGAAGTTATCACACTTTTGCACGTTTTCTTAAAAATAAAATGATGCTTTCCATAAAAAGCAAACAGGGCCTTTTGCTTGTAAGCAGAATGGAGTTGGCTTTTACTGTGCACAATGCACAAAGACATTCCTTGAGTTTAATTCCCTCATAATGTACATCAATATGACCAAAGTCACAATAAAAACTGCCATTGTTTGTAAGCTAACAGTTTGAGACAAGCTGCGGTGAAGCACATGGTCACAGCACGGACACTTTAAGTTTGGAGTTCGAGAAAATTGGAGTAAAAAGCTGTTTTATGTGCAATACTTTTAGATGATCTAGGAAGACCCAAAATCATGATAGCCGTAGCAGTCTGTGAAAAAGTCACCTACAAAAGGGGGAGACAGAGCAGAGAAAAAAAAATTAGAATTTTTGAAGATGGCAAAATGTGCCACATTTATAAAAAATTATTTTTTATTTCTCTGCTCCCGTCACCCCCTCCCAACAAAATTCTCTCATAACTAAATTGTATTTTTTGTGGGGAGATAGTTTTATAAAAATGGTGTATTGCTTTACTTGGCTTAAAGCAGAGATTTAAAAATAAATGGTTCCTCATTTCATTATCCATCACAAAGTTGAGCTGAATTTTGTTCCCCTCCCCAGGTGTTGTGCTCAGGTGTTCTTCCCACAAACACTTACTATAGCCTGCTGTTGCAGAATTGCCACCATAACCATAACTTCCATATCCAGCTCCTGAAAGAAAAGATAATGATTATATCACAGAAAAATGAATGATTTGGGAAACCAATTTTGTAAACTGATACAGCAATAAAGGCAGAGACTATTTGCACAGAAAATGGATTCCAAGAATAAGCCAATTCAATGCATACGACTCACCAGCGTTCATGTAACCTCCGTGATTGGCACCACCAAATCCACCTCTGCCTCTACCACGGCCTCTGATATTTCCTCCTCTACCACGACCCCGCATACTCGGAGGAGGTGGCACTTCAGCATGTATAGGACCTCCCATGCCATAGCCTGGATTATGCTGTGAAAAAGTGTATATCCAGCCATTACACAGATTCACTTAGTTCCTTAAATTTACAGTTGTTTCACCTACAATCATTCTGAGTGACTGGCTCATGGTGCATGCAAACGTGTGGAATCACCAAATCTTTAGCTACTGTCTCTTCGTCAGGACTTAATTGACCGTGCTGAACAAGGTAACCTTTATATCAGTGCTTTATGGATAGCTGCCATCAAATATATGGGGAAGGGAGCTGTAGAAGTATTATTACACTCTGTGGTTTATCAAGTCACAGCATGCACACTTACCTTCATTGGAAACTTGGGTCCACCACGTGTTGGCATAGGGATCCTTTTTTTCTTTTGTTCCATTGGAAGAGGAGCATCTGGGAAAAGTTTCTCTAATGCAGCCAATGCAGCATAGGCCTTTGCCACTTTTTTGTTTGAACCAGCTCCTTGAAACTTTTGGCCATCAACCTCAACCTTTTTTTGAAGGGGGGGGGAAACCAGAAAAGGATTCACATTTTTCAATCTGTTGATTTATACTCATTAACCACAATTCTGAATGCAGTTTTATGTATTGGTCATCTCACCTCCATCACAAACCGCTTGTCATGACTGCCACCAGTTTCTGAAATGAGCTCGTATTTTAAGCCACGCCGTTTCTCATTTAACTCCATAACTGGGTTTTTTCCATGCTTTGTCAGTATTGGACCCTGCTGTTTTACATTCTAGGAAGTTAAAATATTATGTAATTGATGTCTCTACATACTAAAACAATGGGGGCAATAAAGGGAAGTGGGTAGGAAGGCTTCAAAGACATTTTCAATGATTAAGGAAAATCTAAGCCCAAATGTTTATCTAGTGAAGAATTCCAGAATCCACAAATGCATAACTTCACAATAACTGACCAGCCGGAAATCTTTCTTTGCTGGCCCAGATCAAATTAAGAATGATTAAATACTAGCTACTAGAGATGGGCACGACTTAGCGGTATTCCCGTTTCCGTTACTCGGTTCCGTTACTCTACGGAAACGGTAACGGGAATTACTCCGCCAGACTTCGAGCTCGAACCGACGAACAAACAATTTTGGTCTGATTTGTCGTGCTCGTTACTTGCATCGCGCGATTGCGCGATGCCACGCGGCACAGAAAAAAAGTTTTTAAAAGTTAAAAAACCCGGTTCCCGGCCAAAAAGCAGGCGGAAATATGCCTGCCGTGCCTCAGGGCACCTACCAGAGGGGTGGTTTCTGGAGGTCCCTGGCCTCCCCCCTCCTCCCTCCTGGGCTGCTCTGGTGGGACTCGCCGCAGGCTCGCAGCCAGCAAAAAGCCCAGTCTCGCCGCTGGCCGCCGCAATTAAAGTGCAAGCAAGCGGCACAGACGGCACAGGAAAAAACTTTTAAACTCTCCCGGGTCTCCCCCCCCACC
>JAHTLZ010000198.1:3156510-3191849 GCA_023846285.1 Phrynocephalus versicolor | reverse complement strand
TTTTTTATTAGTTGCCTATAAAGGTATTGCCTGGAGCACTGTCTTGCATTTGTATTTTGCAATAACCACACAGCTTCTTTTTATTTCTTATAGCTCTCAGCTTAATTACAAGGCTTTCCTACACATTCTATAGCCTTTCAATTCATCGCAAGATGGGCATTTTACATTTGTTTTAATTATTTCTTTCAGTAAAATTTAGCTGCCATCTATCTCCTGAAATCCACCTATCGTGGGTGAAATATTACAGTTTAAATATTTTTAGTTTCACGTTGCTCATTTTTATTCAAAAACAAAATACAGGTGTTGGACTGTTTCACTGCTGTATGTAAAGCACAGGACATTACGTTTGACATTCAAGTTTAAAACACACCTCACTCATGTTACCTCCCATTGTTACTCAGAATTTTATAGCCCTTAAGGTAATCATCTCATCCATTAACAACTCCTGTTCTAATGCTACCCACAGATGCTCACATTCAGCTAATGCCTGTGGGCATCAGCTACATTCAGTCTTACTTAAGGACCAACATCTTACGCTCCTCTGATGGATGAGGTACTGTATATACTCGTATATAAGCCGAGTTCTTTAGACCTAATTTTGGGCTTAAAAAAAAAGGGCCTTCGGCTTATACACGGGTCAATTAAAAATTGGGGGATGGAAGAGGCAGCATTAGTACTGAACAGCAATAAAGAGACTTTACTGGTTTACCTCAGCAAGCCAGCCTCAGAGGCTGAATTATTTAGGGTTGCCAAGATACAGCTAAATGCAGGTATTTCCCGATAAGGCTTCTAGACTAGTGTACATTGAGTTTAGGATGAGCAATTTCCCTCTGCCTTTCAAGCAGTTGATCCGAGTGTATAAAAGTCTTCTGACTGATACTGCTTGATAAAATTTATCTAAATCAGCTAAAAAATCGGCAGAGTATCAAAATACTAGTGCTCATGGAATCATGGGAGGTCTCCCATATGCAGATTATGTAGGCAGGAATGGTAGCTCTTGCAGCCTATTGAACCAGCTCACAGTCAACATGTGAAGGAAGACTGATGTTTTGGACTACGATTCCCACAGTCCTTTGCCACTGGCAATACAGGCTTGGGATTCTGGGAGCTGTGGTCAAAACACCACGACACACCCTCCTGCAGCGTCCCTCTCCTCTTCCGACACAGCTAAAATCATCGGGACTCAAGGCAAGGTAGAGATTCTGTATCTCTTTTAAACAAGCTTCCTGTATTTTCTTTCGTCTGTTTTCACTCTCCCAACCCTCAGTTTGAGTGGATGCCCCCTAGTTCTGGTATTTTGTGAGAGTGAGAAGAGCTTCGCTCTATCCACTTTACTCATGCCCTCCATTATTTTGTACGTCTCAATCATATCCCCCTCCAGGTGCCTTTTTTCCAGACTAAAGAGCCCCAAATGTTTTAGCCTTGCTTCATAAGGGAGGTTCCCCCCAGGCCAGTAATCATTGTAGTCCCTCTCTTTTGCACCTTATTCTAGTTCCACTATGTCTAAGTAAAGACTTGATCTAAGACTCACTTGTTCATATTTCTGTCAGTCCATGGTACCCACAAAGCTCCCCTCCAGCAGTACATTTCAAACGAACCAATTCCACCACCCCCCCAAATCAGGTTTCTTAGTGGCTAGTTTGCTGTTTTTCTTTGAAATAAATATTCAAAAATGTTTAACCTACTGATGTCTCAATTAATGTAATTTTCTTGGTATCTATTTTCATTTTTGAAATTTACTGTAGCAGCTGAATTTCCCCCCTTTGGCTTATACTCGGGTCAATACATTTTTCCAGTTTTGGGGGGTAAAATTAGGGGTCTCGGTTTATATGTGGGTCGACTTATACTCGAGTATATACGATATTTTCCCTACTTGTTTCCTTCAGACTTAATTTTTCTTTGGGAATAAAATGTTAACTGTCATATGCTGTACTTATAGCCATACTTTTAATTTGTCACAACTGCATAATAAAAGGAAAATATAACTCTCATGATTACCCATCCTCTAAGCGGAGCCCAAGTAGGAACGCGAGTACACAAATCTCTCAGCACTCTGATGACTATGACACATGACTTCAAGCCATTTGCCCTGGCCTAAAAAAAAGTAATAAGCAAACATGTTCAGTAATGAATACTATTACCAAATTGAAACAAAATATACATTATTGTAGTGCTACTTTGTCAAGGGTAAACTATGTATACATCTGAAAAGCTTTTTAACTCAGTAGGTTTTTTTTTACAATGTATGAAAACTTACTCTTAACACAAAGCAGCAGCTATATATCTAGTCCATTTCTTATTTCAGAAACTAAATTCATTCTGGTGCTTCTTTAGCAACTGTACATTTAACAGATGCTAAGTTCTGCACATGTACAGCCAAGTATTACAACGTCTTTACAAAGTTAGGTAATTAGAACTTACAAGTTTTCTACTTAAAAACAAATATAAGAACAAAATGCAAACCTGGAACCACTTGGCGTGTCGGAGTGACGCCAAGGCAGCAAGGCATTTCTGCCTGTCCAGAACGTCCGGTGAGTCGTTGACTGATAGCGTTTCTATTCGTGGGTGGAATAAGAAGACAAGGCACAGTTTGACCAAGGGGGTTCTGTCGGGTGGAGAGGGGATGAGGCAGTTTCCTAAAGGGCAGGTGAGGCTCCCAGAACTCTGATCTATTTCCCTGCACCTGAAAGTATAGCCTTAATAGACTTAATTCTTTACCCTTACATAACTACATAAAGACAACGATGTGAGGCCCTCCTACGCTAAAAAAGGGGAAAAAGGAAAATGAAAAAAGAAAAAAGGGGGAAGGGGGAAAAAAAGAAAAAAAATCTGACAGGAAAAGTCAGAAAACGCCGACTATTTTAACAAGACTACAAAAAGGTACAGAACTACACTAATGAACAGAATGGAAGAGTAAAATTAAGATTCCCACTCTATTGCCAGTAAAAGTGCATAACTAAGAATCTTTCTGGAAGGGAACCCCCTCCGCCCACAAGGCTCCACTGCCCTGGCCCCAGCCCATGACAGAGTGCGTCCTGTTGGTCAAAGGTCCAGCGTCCCTAAAATCGACAAACTAGAAGGCTTGGAAGATGTGGTCAGAGATCAAAAACCATAAAACAATCAGACAACAACATTACATCAAGTCTGCGCTGCAGCAATACTGAAGATAGGAGAAAGTCAGGCATTTAGATAAGACTAGTTCAAGCATTTGAGATATATCCTTCTAGAATGTATATGTGGTTCACCTCACAAAATTATGGTAGTATCATTTATTCAAATATTATTGTGGTTTTATTATTAAGGGTGAATTCACACATACCAGTTTATTACCATGCAAAGCAATGAGGTGCATGCATGAACACAACTCTGCCTCAACACACGAACACCTCTAAGCAGATTTTCTGTAGTATTTCATGTCACCTGACATATTTTGTGTGGACTTTCTCCTCTGAACTTTAGTGCAAACCACCAGGTTGAGCTACTGTTGTATGAACACATTAATCATTTTTCTTACAATTCTAAATAACGTAAATAAGCAGCTTTATCTAAAACTTTGTTATAGTCTACAATTCAGCAAAACAAGCTGAACACATATCCTCAAAACACAAAAGGCCACCAATCATTTTTGCTGCAACACAAACTGTTTTATGTAATACATCCAATTTTATGAACATGCAGAAGTCATTTAAACTAAGACTTCATGATTTTGAAATACTTTTGATTGATAACATTTACACCCACCATTAATGTCTGATGAAAAAACACACACAGGCAAACCAGTGCAATCATACAAGGGCTTAGGTCACAAAAAAGGCCTAAACACCTATACCGTGTTTTAATTTGGAGAGCAGAACTCAGATTATAGTAGCCTATAATCATCCGCAACCATGATACTTTATAGAGCTGTGATATGTTGTTGGTTTGAAGAAAAATGCTCTGACTAATGAGAAATTAAACATCACAATGAACAGCAAAGTCAGTCTAGAAATTCATTCTGTAGTTTTTAGTAGTTTTCAGTCTTTCATACCTCCAGCTAACATTTTTTCCATTTCTTCTCTGACAACAGGGGAAGTCAAGTGGATGGTAAGTGTCAGTGGAGGCTCTTTTGTATTCTTAATGACAATTGCAGCATCACTGACAGATTGAATAATTTCATATTTATCTTCAGTAATAGTCTGAAAAGACAAAGTATAACATAATTTCTCCAAATTCTCTCATTTTAAATACTCTCATGATAAATTTGGAGTAACTGCATCTGTTCACATAATAGCCGGTGTAGACAAAAGTGATTTAAGATTAATTACCTCACCACCTTATGTAGCAGAAGCTCCATGAGCAAGATCCTGACAGTATGAACCCTCATAGACCAAAAATGCCCTCATTTAGCACTTTCAGTGAATGAGACGAAATATAAAAGAAATCCTAGCAGGACTACTGACGGGGAAGGAAAGCAATCCTAGGTTCAGGCTTCTGCGTATCCATTGCTGTGGAAAATCAGTTTATGGACAGCAAGGCAGTTTTAATCACACACAGGCAAATCCAAGCTTCCAATATGTCTCCAAAACTAAAGTGTGTATAGTAAATATGATAAGAACCGAATCTTTAACGATGGGACTTTCACATTTTTTTGGATTACAAAATAGCATAACTCTCAATTCTGGGAGTTATAACTACTTCTCAAGCATCTTACAAACACCTGAATGTTCAGTCACCGGACAAAAAATAATAATCTTAAATTAGAAAGCTTTGGGACTTAATCAAGCCAAGTTCCACCCAATCTTCCTGCTCAGAAACCAAGCTGCAGCTATCACCGGAGAAGGGATGGGGGGGGTCTGATTTACAGTACAGTAAATACCCCTCAAAATCTTCTCATTTAGGTCCTTCTTCCAGGTATATCACATTCAGGTATTTGTAAAATGCCCATAAGATACGCAGAACTACCAGCATACAGAACTATAGTGTATATTGCCCAGAAAATCCAAAAATTTAATCCCTAGAATTATACTAAGCAGTTTCTCCTATGCAGCTAGTAATAGCACATGCACAAACGTCAATAATATTCTTCTACCTAGCCTTTAAGGAACCCTTATCACAGAAATGTAAAACTGCCAATTATCCTACATCTGAGAAGCTTTAAATACAGGACACCTGCCAGGTCTATAACATACACATTTGCAACCTATTTAAGTGCTATAAAATGAGCACAGCAAATATATTTAAAGGAGAGTGTATACCTTGATTCTCTTTGTCATCATGCTGTTCACACTTACAGTGCAAGGAGGTTCCTGCTGTTTCAGGATTGCCACTAAAATTTTATTTTTCATTTCCCTGACTTTCCCTGACCAACATGTATCAATATCCCTGACCACCATTCAAATACAACCACAAGTTTAAAAATGAATAGGTGGTGTTGCATTAATGCAAGGCTTAATGAAATATTCCACTCTACAACTACACCTGTTTCAACTACAAAATTATTTGTCAACTGGATTTCATATCAGCTTCTTTCAACATTAATTGCACTAACATCTGTTTTGCAGGCGCACCAAAAATAACAAGATTCAAGTAAACCCTGAATGCTAACGAATGACATAACATTTTTGTTATTAAAGGTACACTAAAAAGTAAACGTTCTATTAAAAATTGTTTTCTCTGAAGCCACATTACAAAACTTGGTTTTGAAATTGCAGTAATAATCAAGTTAGAAATTATATATTTTAATCATAATTTTCCTGACTTTCCTTGACCAATTTCCATTTCCCTGACTTTCCAGAAAGTGACAACCCTATATATGGAAGCAAGAACGCTGTGAAATCTGAGGCAAGGCTAGGCACTTTTCTCTTACATATCATCACAGCATCACCATTTTAAACAATTCAATAGAGTTTCTCACAGCAATCAGATATCCTCAAAGCAAACCTATTAAGCTGCATTAGGATCCGTGCCACTTCAAATAGCGCCTCAAACTGGACTAGCTGTGTAGGCACAACAGCATTCATTCCAACCTTCCAACTAATCATGGTCATAGAACACTTCAACTCAATGTGAGTCCGAGGACCTCAGACAGGGTGTGCCATCCAAGAAACCTAATGACACTGAGAAGTCATCCCTGATTTCACTGGTCCACGGAAAGGAAAACCTAAGTTTGAAGCCTATATCTGCAGAAACTCCAATGAAGGAACGCTAGAGGGTGCTAGTCTGGTGGGTAAAGAGGAAGGTACAGTGGACCCTTGTATAACAAACAGCTTGTATAACATAAAATTTGTATAACATAAAAAATTCCGGAGATAGGGGAAATTTGCTTAACATAATCGCCTATGGGGAGAATCCGTACAACATAAAATGGGATTAGTCCATTTTCAATGCATTCCTATGGGAATTTGTATAAAGGAAAATTTGCTTAACATAATTTCATTTGGAACGAATTAATTCCTTTATACAAGGCACCACTGGTATTTTAAAAAGGAAGGACCAGCTGCAGCAGGGCAGCTACTGGTGGAAGCCAAGACTCTGAAGACTGCTGCTGGAGCAAAGTGGCTGATCCCAGCAAGGAAAGGTGACTCACCATAGTAAAAGGCAACCCATGATCTGGACAATGGCTGGACATAAAAGTACCAAAAGAACTGGCTGAGAAAGAGCAGAGAGAGAATAATTACAGTATTCTGCTTCCCCTCCTTACTGGGGAAGGCAGAAAATAGGGCCAGGTGCAAGAGAGAGCGAGAGCGGAGGGCTCAGGAAGAAAACTACAAAGAAACCTGTCCACATTCTGACAATCCATTGAGGCGCCCTGGGCAGAGTCCCTTTCAATGTTGATCTGTGGAATACTCTGGGAGTTCTGAAGGAAGAAACTCTGAAAAATAAAAATGGCTATTCTTGCTGTTCCATTAGAAATAAATGACTTACCTCTGTTTAATGGCGAAGAGTCTATGTCCTCTGTTGTGGGGACAAGTACATGGGAAGAAGAGGGCACTCCAAAGAGTTACGTCCAGTGAGGCAGGACTATAGTTTGTGACTTGAAGTTACAAGAAATCAAAAGATTATCTACGACTAAGTGACTGTTATGTAAATTTGACCACAATGGATTTTCATACTCACAGCAAGTTGTGTGCCAAGATTGTCTGCCACTTTTTCCAAAAGTCCACTAGTGGGCTTCTCCTTGCATAAAAGAACCAATTCAAGATCCAGGTCTCCCTTGAGCAAGAGTCCCTTTGCTACAAGACCAACACGCATCACTCCACGGAGTGTCCTGGTCAAATTCTCTGTAGTTTTCTGCTCACTGTGAAAAATTGAACAAAATGTGTACCAAACTAGAGGAATATCCTGAAGAGTTTAACTCTTTCTTTAATGTATTGATATTTTTTAATCCGCCTTTCAGTATATAAATTGGGCTGTTATAAACACAACAGAATATTAATACAATGGTACCTCTATTTACAAGTGGCTCGACTTAAGAGCAATTAGACTTAAGAGTGAAAAACTGTAGGCGTTTTAACTGCTGCCTTGCAAATTTTAGATGCAGACTGCTCTACTTACATTTTTTTATTTTTTTCAATTAGTTTATTTTTTTAGATAGGGCTGCTCTACTTAAGAGCTGTTCAACTTAAGAGCATGCATTCAGAACTGATTAAACTCATTAGTAGAGGTACCACTGTATTACATCTTACATCTGAGAACCACCTTCTTTTTTCTTATTCACTGTTTCAGTTTTCAAATATTGTGGTCTTTTTAAGGAGAAAGAAGAGGTAATTTCTTTAAAGTAAGTTACCACCCTTCATGTGCATATTTTCTATTTCTCAAAGAAACAGATGTCTAAAGGCTGCAGACCAAATACAGTTTTGATGCCAAAAACCATTTATTTTAGTGTAACATCAAGGAAACTGAGTGTCCTTCAAGTCAGGAGAGAGGCAGTGCCAGGATTTCATAAACATCTCATTGAACACTCACATGCCCTTCTTCTAGACCAGTGGTTCTCAATCTTGAGTCACCCCAGTTTTCTTGGACTGCAGTTCCCAGAAGCCTTTGACACTAGCTGTGCTGCTCAGGGTTTCTGGGAGTTGCAGTGCAAGAACACTGGGGTGACTCAAGATTGAGAACCACTGCTCTAGACCATATCCATTCCTGTTAATGGGACTAACAAATTTTGGTTGACTATAAAGCTGCACCAATACCTGCAGAATTCTAGTTATAAGGATCCTGTGGGAAATACAAATGCAAACACACTTGTTTCCAATTGCTGATGCCTAACTATTTACAACATGGATCTGTTCAGAACAGTTTAGCAGCATTTCCCACCAACTAGCAAGAGACCAAAAATGGTTACATTCAAATGTGGTTCCACCTCTAACAATGTGACCAAATCCCATTGGATGAGAGTGAATGCTTTGTTAATCAGAATTCCTACTCCTATTATATAGCTTATCCATGTCAGGTGTAATCAGTCTCAACTGCCTTGGGTCAGGAAGAGGAATTCATTCATTACAATATTCCAGTGCCCGTGATATCACCACCACCATTAAGCAGGCTTAACCTATGCAGCAGGATTTGGCCACTAGGTTTCTTGAGCGTTGTTTTAATTAGAGATACCAATCCTTGTTTCTTGTCCCTTTGAAGCCAATTATTTGTAGAATTGGAACTTACTTCTCCTTACCAAAGCTGTTGATAAGAAATTTTCTGAACTTTTGGTAAAATTCTCAACACTGTGCAGAATGTTCTTATTCCACAGTACTGTACAATTCACAAAATGTACAAAACTAAGAAGACCGCTCCTTCATTTCAACACTGGAAGCACAATGGACTAATGGCATATTTCTCAACAGCCACTTGCTCTTGTTTGTGTGCTGTGCTACTCCAAAGGAAATGACACTAAAGATACTTTACACTACTTGAGACCCTGAAATAGGAAAAAAGCTCTTTGGCTCACTCTCAGCTAGAGGAAAAGGAGCTTTAAAATTCTTGATGGAGCTATTTTGTAAAGAGAGCATAAAGTTAAAATAATGACAGCTCCCACACTTAAAACCTTTAAATGCCAATTGAAAACTTGGTTGTTTAGAGTAGCCCTCCCTGATTCTTGATCTTTGTATTCCACCTCTTGTTATGTCTGTGTTTTATGACTGATTGCTTGTTTTCTCACTCTAATTCTACTTGTTCTTATTGTTATAAAGTTGTACTATATTTTGTAATTTTAAATTAACTCATTTTTGTTTTATGTGCTTTGGTTGTTGTTTGCTTTAATTTGTATACAGTGGTACCCCAACTTAAGAGCAGCTCGACTTAAGAGCAGAAAACTGTTGGCATTTTAACTGCTTCCTTGCGAATTTTAGATATGGTCTGCTCGACTTACAATTTTTTTTCCCTTTTTTTATTTTTTAACTTATTTTTTCAATTTTTTAGATAGGTACCCCAACTTAAGAGCAGTTCGACTTAAGAGCATGCACTTGGAATGGGTTAAATTCATAAGTCGAGGTACCACTGTACTTTATCTTGCTGTAAACTGCCCAGAGTGGCCTTTGTGCTAGATAGTGCGTTATACAAATCCAACAAACAAACAACACATGCTGTAAACAAACTTTCTATCCCTCATTTGTATCAAGTGTTTACATCTGCACTTTATATACTCTGTGATACATCTCACACTTCCAAACTAGTGAAGTTTCATGCATCTCAATTGTTCTCAAAGCTCCAGTGTTCTGTTCCAAACTAATGTCATTTTCAGTTGTTTTACAGCTCTAATCCACAGACATGGAACAGTTACAATATATGACATTAGCAAAGCTCCTTGAAGTCCCCAAAGTAATCTGCATGCACAGGCTAGCTATAATCCTTATAATAACTGCAAGTCAGGATTACTGTGCCCCATATTGGAGATAGAGACGCTGAGGCTGAGAGTGAGTACCTTCTAAGATTATACAGCAAATTCACATCAAGGACATCCTGATGTGCCGCCTAATTATCTTCATCAATATGTTACACTAATTTCACCATATTTACCCCTGCTCTATCTACTATCCCAAGAATTTCACTTCTAAGGAAGTATGGACTAAAATCTAATTAAAGTTATGCTGCATCAGTCTGATGATGGCCTCAACTCCCAAAATATTTTGGTAATTAAAAATCCCCCCCTTCCAAAAGGTCCCTAGGCTCCCTGAGGATTCCATTTGGTCCTGGGGAATACTTGGGGGCAGCTAGTCTTAACTCTCTGAAAATCACCACCAAGAGTCCCAGTGGGAGCAGTGAGACCTGGGGCAGTGATTTTCCAAACATTTAAAACTCTCATACATCCTCCTACTACGGCCAAAGCTTCCCAAAGAGCAAAGGGAACATAGAGACTTGGAGGGGGAGGGGGGACATTTTCAGTTACCAAAGTACAGCCATCAATGATGACATCATCAGATTTACATGGCATAATTTACACCACTGGATTTCAGTTTACAGTATTTTATTTTCATTTTGAATATTTTTATCCCACCTTTCTCCTTGGAAAAGGAACCAAGGTGGCTTACAATAATGAGAGACAATATACAGCCCAGAACATTTCAGACATATTCAAGTTAAGAACAGGGAATTAGAAGCAGCATCTTAGAACATTAAAAGGTAGCATTAACAGTTATTATTTTGCAGCATCTGCTAGTACTATAAAATACTATTAGGTAAACTGATCAGTTTGAAAGTTAAAATTAACTAATTGTATTTTGAAAGCTAAAATGTGTATGCAATGCAAACACCTAGTATTTTCAATACGCCAACATTAGCACACTTTTGTGTGCTTTCCCTTAAAATTTAGTCAACACAAGAAATGTGTGCTACTGAATCTAATATTTACATAGTAATTAAATTAATTTATAAGCATTTTATTTGACTTCTTAATATAAAATTTAAATATATTAGATCACACTTTATCCATTTAGAAAACTAGATTTCCACCACCACCATCCTGATAAATTTTCTGGAAAATATTAAGCTCATAGGTCTACCATTATTGGAAGAGGTTTTGATCTCACAGCTAAACAAAACAGGACCCCGTTTCCTCAAAATGTAACATATATATTCTGGAGTGTTTATAAATGCAGTGATCCTGCCACCCTATTCTTGACTTGAACAAATAGCATCTGCTATGAGAATAATGAATGAAAAATTAATCTCATATACCATGTTTCTAATTGATGTTAAATATATATACCTACACCTTACCAATTATGCTGTAGCACTCTAAGTCTGCAATCCCATAACTAGTTACCAAAATTTAAGCTGCACTGAACTTGAAAAGACTTACAAGCTGAAATGGATTCAGGAATATTAATAGCTATTTGTGAGATTCCAGCAGACAACTGGTTAGCTATTGTATGAGGTGAACAGGACTCTGGACTAGTCAGGCCTTCATTCTAATCCAGCCTGTTTTTGTGACATGAATAGATCTATGGAATATGGGATTCTGTGCTAGTGACAAACCCCTGGAAGCTACTGGCTGTGTTGAGGGAATGTTGTGGAACATTCATGAATATGCTTTTTTGCTAAAGTAAACAACCGGAACACAGAGCAACAGTACAAGCCAACAGCCAAGCTTTACCTCTCCTACACTATTAGAACCAAACACAGTTTGAGACATAAACAAATAAAGAAGACAAGACAGAACGTTATGTCTTTAAGTGGTGGTAGATTGCATTGGTTACCTTTGAGCTCTAATACTTAAAAATGATTTTTTCAGTGTGACTGACAGATAATCTACCACATTAATTACCTTCCTTCTTTGTTTTCTTCTTCAGCTACTGTCTCCATGGTCTCAGGTTCCGGCTGTTGCTCACTGCTACCTTTTTCTTGCTCATTAATCCAGTCAGACACAGCTTTCAGAGCACGTTCAGTATGAGAGACCATGTTTTGAACTGCTGTCAGTTCTTCTTGGGTTGGATAAACTGCAGAATGTTTTGCCATAACATGGCGGTCATCGTTCACAAAAATACGCATTGGTCGCTGAAAAAAAATTAGAAATTAGCTAGTGAAAAATAAGTGTTACTGGCTTTCACGTCCAAATGTCAAATTCTTACCATTTTTGCTTCAAAACAGTGGCCGATTCAAGAAATGTTTCCTTCTTCTGCTAGTACAACTATTTGTAGCACTCTGAGGATAAAAAGAAGATTAGGTTCAACAATACTGGTATATAGGAATCAGAAACCCTGTTTCTCCATGTACAAGCCAGAGTTAAAACATAAGGATATACAAACCAAGTTGAGAATCAATCCAATTTGCAGGATCAGCCATGTGAGCTTGCCCAGCATGCATGGCTATGATGAAACCCTGGTTTATTTTTGTACGTTTATGTATTTAGCTACAAAAAAGGTTGGATTAATAGAAGTAGTCTCCAAATCCTGTGAGGTACTAGTTCCCCTCATTCAGCATTGGTTAGGCCTCATCCTGAGTACTGTGTCCTGTTCTTGGCACAGCACCTGAAGGATGCTGACAAATTGGAGGAAGTTCAGAGAAGACATGGATGATTAGAGGGGCAGAAATCAAGTCCTATGAGAAAAGACAGCAAGTACTGGATGTTTAGCTTTGACAAAAGGAGATTGGGGGAGCCAGCAGTTTTCAAATACAGTACCTGAAAAGCTTTCATGCAGAAAATGAGCAGGATCAACACAGAATGCATGGCACGCAACAGGGGGCTCAAGTTATATCAAGCCAGATTTTGGTTGAATATCTGGAAAACCTTCCATTGCACTATGGCAATGGAATCAATTATCTTGAGAGGTGTTGAGTGCTCCAATGCTGGAGGCATTCAAGAGAAATTTACACCACCTCTTGGAATAAAATCCTGATTTGCATTCCTGTCTTGAGCAGAAGGGTGGACTCAGAGGCCTTCAAGGCCCCTTCAACTTCATGATTCCAAGACTTGTATGGAAACTGTGTAGTGGGAAGTGCATTGTGATTTGCTGCACTTCCAATGAACCAACTTTAATAATTTTTCAAAAATAACTTAGTTGAAACATAACCAGAAATTTATGTGGTATATGTGTGACTCTAAACAATAAGAGGACTAATAGAAGATACAATGTCAATGTTAATTATGTCTAATCTTTTGAGGTGATTATAAATATCTGAGCAATTTATAGTACAATTTAACTTCACATTGACTACACCAGGCTGGGTTTGATTTACATCACAACTTAAATAAAAATCAATGACTTTTATTCATTCTATCAAATGTTAGCCTGAAAATATACTTCTTTAGTAGCTAGAGGGAGGATGGGTTGATACAAGTACAGTGGACCCCTGTATAACAAACAGCTTGTATAACATAAAATCTGTACTACATAAAAATTCTGGAGATAGGGGAAATTTGCTTAACATAATCGCTTATGGGGGAGAATCCGTACAACATAAAAGTGGGATTACTCTGTTTTCAATGCATTCCTATGAGAATTTGTATAAAGGAAAATTTGCTTAACATAATTTCATTTCGAATGAATTAATTCCTTTATACAAGGTACCACTGTACTGGCAATGTTCGTGCACTGGCTGCAACAATCCACAAATCATGAGTTTAATAATCTCATACACTAAACCAGGGGTCCTCAACCTAAGGCCCTGGGGCCGGATGCGCCCCCCCCCAAGGTCCTGAATCCGGCCTCCGGGACCAAATGCAACCCCCCCCACCTACCCCTATTTTGCAAGCAAGCCAGCCTCCGCAGCTGCTTCTACTGCTGAGGCAATTCAAATAAGTGGGCTATGTCACTTCTCCCACTCCCCCCAACTACCCCCAGATGATCAGCATGCTGGCTAGTGGGGCATTCAAAGTGGGAGGGCTACAGCAAGGTCGCCCACTCCCCCCACCCACTGTGATCCGGCCCCCAGAGGTGCCTGGGGCGTGGTGGACCGGCCCGCTGTTTGAAAACTTTGAGGACCCCTGCACTAAACAGTACCAGACAGCCAAGTACAACTTCTCAAGTATGAAATTTATGTCATAAAAAGTCAACTTTAAGCCATCAAATCAAATTCATCATTTTATTAAATTACTTTGGCTAAGGGTGTGAAACTGTCTATAATGACTGCCCAATAAAGGCCTACATTCACTGTAGCCAACCTCAAAATCTGGTTCTTGGTGATCATGCCTTCATGTTCTTTGTTTCTTCATTGTTGTTTTCTCAATGAAGTTTTTGAGGAGGAATATTTCATTATAACTGCATTTTTGTAACACCACTCTGTAGGACCAATTCAATTTATGTACAATTGCACAACAATTTCAAATATTATAAACCACATATATTTCTAGTTTAAAGAAGATATTGCAATTAATCAACCAAACCATTAGCTCTTAGTGCCACTTTCTGAGCTAAAGAGTATTGAAGTTGTTCAACAGTACTACTTCCTCCCACTATAAAACAAATCAGACAACAAAACAAAACAAAAGAAAAACTTTGTGGTGCCATAAAGACTAAACTCCTGTATTTCAATGTAAGTTTCCACAGATAAAGTCCACTTCCTCAGCCGTAAAAGTGGAATTACATAGCAAAACTCAGTGTACATGGTCCAAATATAAAAAAGACAAATGGTACAAGTAAATGTGGCATTTTGCATCTAGTGATTACTTGAGCCTATTCAGTGCTTTTCCTTTGATGCTTTTTTCAGTAAAAACTAGCAATAGTAAGTGGGTAAAGGAATCCCAGGAATCACATGACACATATCGTAATGAGTTAACAATCCCTGATTTTTATTTGTTTTGTAAACGTGGTAGGGAAGGAACCTGAACTTAGTATACCTGCATACTGAGATTCCATGTCAGATTTAGTCCCTCTACCCCAGTGGTTCCTGACTCTCAGTCTGCATATGTACTTAGATTACAAACTCGCTGAAATCCTGGCCAACTGAGCCCGTGGTAAAAGCTTCTGGAGTTTATGGAAGGACCATAAACCACTGATCTACCCTAAAAGTAAAGTCATAATTTTTTGCAATTCTGCGAAATAAATTTTATACAAATAGTAAATACCTATAACAAAATGTATGGTATAATTAAAAAAAACTCGTATTATTAATTCGGAACCAATTAGAGGGAAGAACCTCGGATCACGGGAGTACACTTTTACTACAAACTTTGCTTAATACACGAAAAAGCAGGAAGAGTTGATACCTGAGCAGCTTCGCAGCTGCAAGGAAGGAAGACCACACAAACTCGGCATAGCTGCAGGTTTTTCCTCCCATGAGAAAGGAACTCAAGCCTTGCCTTATTTGTAACCACGTGCAAGGGACACCCGCCCCCAGAAAAAATTCCCGGCGAAACCTTAGCTAAGCAACAGGAAGAAGGAAGACAAGGATTGCGCGCTGATTTCTGGGGACGGGAAAAGTTTTTTTTTTTTAAAAACCTTCCTAGGCATTTTTGGGGGGGGGGGAATATAAAGAATACTGAGTAACGGGGAAGGGAACGGAAAAAGAGAGAAACAAAGCAGCCGCCGACAGGGCCACACGTAGGTTGGAAGCTGCCCTTAGGAAGGCTTCAAATATCCCCCCCCCCCACTAAGCCAGGCATCCTTTTTCCTCTTGGAAAGCCGGCCGCGAAGGCAGGTCAACAAATAAGGAGGTCTGTGGGGAGTGACAAGAGAGCACAGGCATCCTTGTCGTGTGTGTGTGTGCGTGTGTGTGTGTGTGGGGGGAAGCAACCCTCTTTCGCGCCACGTGGGCCGCAAACACCACCACCGGGGATTGGGGCCAGGAAAGGGGAAAAGACGGTTAAGAACGCGGCTCCCCCCCCCCACACACACCTCCTCCTCTCTCTTTCAGTTTTCCGTTGGGGCGCCCGCACGCCATCAACCGCTCTCTCCCCCCCTCCTCCCCCCTCGCAGGCCCAGCCGCCGCCATTTTGTCTCCTCCACACAATGGAGAGCGCGCGCAAGAGAGAGGGAGAGAGAGACGGGAGGAGACGACGACGACGGACGCAACCCTTCGTCCGCCTCTCACAAATAATTTTTTTTAAAACCGACGTCCCTTCTTCCCTTTGGCCTCGCCTGGCTCGCCGCCACGCAGCGCCTCGCCTCGCCTCGCCTCACCTTCTGCTGCGGCTGCCCTTTTCCGAGAAGCGGCCTCGTTTCGATTAATTTCCTTCGCCCGCACGGGGGGGGCTCCTGTTCACCGAGCGGGCCGAGCCCGTCGACGAGGACTTGTGTCCGCAGCCCCTCCCCCCACACACACACAAGGAACGGTGTTGGATTAGGACCCCCCACACCCCGGAGCGGTAATTTCCCGCGCAGAAACCGGCTCCCACAGCAGCCGCGTCGAGCTCTAACTGCAGCGCGGGGGGGAGGAGGGAGGGGGAGCGGCCGAGAACGAGAGAGAGAGAGGAAGGAAGGGCACTTGGCCACGTGATCGTTTTCCTCCAATCAGCCACGAGCGAGGAGGCGGGGACGAACGTCTCTTGCGCCGGCGGACCGAAACGGGGCCTCTCTTCTCCCCGCCCCCCGGCATGGCCGCCATCTTGGTTGCTCGCTCTGAGGGGATTCAATGAGGCGGGGGGGGGAGGGGGCGTTTCCAGTACACTCCTGTCGCGCCTCATATATATATATATATTTGTCGCTAGTCGGAACTGTCGATTTAGGTGTTTTTGGGAGGAAAATGAGTACTTACAGGGGAAGTAATAATCCATTCGGCGTGGAAGGCAGCGGGGCCAGAGTGCGTTTGTAGCACATGAAGCCATCCTACGCAGGTTTACTGGGGGGAACCTATTCTGGATTCAATGAAGCCGCTAACTACACGGGAAAAAAGCCTCTTCAGGCCGGCTTTGCATTATACGTTTCCATCTCATAGCCGCTGCTTATGTATATTTAACACCTGTCGCCGCTACCTGCTTTTTAATATGCATCAATGTTTGAATTTTATTCGTCAGCTAATTTAACTTAATGTATCTGACTTCTGTTTTTTTTTGTTATTTTGTGATGCTATGTTCATTTGTTATGTTGTGTTTTATGATTATTGTGTTTAGTTCTTTTGTACACCGCCCAGTGTTGGCCTAGGCCAGATGGCGCGGTATAAAAGTGTAATAAATAAATAGGTTTAGGAGCGGAAATGGTAAAGATCCGTCAGGACTCGATCCTATGAACTTCTCCCTGACTTCTGCAACTTCATATCTGCCTACCCTAAATGTGCGTATCGGAATTTTTTTTTATGATTCCTAAATTGCACCCTTTGATTATAAGTATCTGGATAATCTACAGATGCAATGAAAGAAGAACACTGTGTAAGAGGACAAGTTGAAATACCTGCCCCTGTTAAGAGCGCTGTTGTACAGGGGGTATTGATTTATTCCCTGATCCGTTTAAAAGGCTCAACTTGCTTCCGAATCACATGTACAGTACTTTATTATATTTGATATTTTTGCAAAATGTCCATCTCTAGTCTGTAGACGTATACATTATGTTGTAATAGATGTATTAGCTCTTAAGTGCTACAGGGTTCATGTTCTAGAAGTACTGCATCCCTGGCCCACTACCTATGGCAATGCTGGAATCCTGAGGTGTTTGTTTTTATTTTTTTGTGGTACAGACACAGAACGAGTATGCAGTGATGGCAGACAAAGTGCATAGTTAAAACTACAGTGGTACCTCGGTTTACGAACTTAATGTGTTCTCCGGGACATTTCGTATTGTGAAAAATTCATAAACTGAAGCATGCAGAGGGGTCGCGCTATAATCCTCCAAGGTGCAATGCATCCTGGGGAAACTTGCTTCATATTGCAAAAAAAATAATAGAAACTGCGGCATTATTTTCAATGGATTTTCATTTGTAAACCAAAAATTACATTAACCGAGGCGTTCATAAACCGGGGTACCACTGTACCTGAAAACAAACTCTTAATGCCCAGAAGTCCCATTTTAGATATACTGTATTTGGGTCACAGGATTGCAACACAGAAATCATGGGTCCTTTAGTGCATGGCTCTGCAATGACACAAAACATGGGCCCAACCCATGGATCCACTTGATTTTTCTGCAGGATCATGCCCAACCACTGAACAACACTTATTCATAATAAATAATGTTCTTGCACAATGTTTTTGGTCTTTAAGGAGCACTTTAATAAATGTTTTTTTGAAAAAAAAATGGAAGTTTGTGTCATTTTCCTGTCCATTGGAATGGATTAATCTATTTTCTATGCATTCCTATGGGAAATTGCAATTTGTACAAAGGGAATTTTACTTAACAGAATTTCATTTAGAATGAATTACTTCTTTTATACAAGGCACCACTTGTACCCACAAATAACACCACATAAATAATGTACATATTCCACTTGTTCCTGCCTTTTCACCCTTGGGCAAACATCACAGTCTTGGGTGTCTGAGAAGAAAATGAGGAATGCTTCCCCATAGATGAATGAGGTTTTTTTTAATGTCACTCTTAGTGAAGAACTGCTAAATCAGGTTTCATATACAGTATGTCTATGGAATGGATAAATACCTAATTTATGGAGGAAACTAGCATGGATCCAAGTTACAGATCTTGGATTATCATGTTTGAAAATCAGAAATCACAGATCGCTTACTTAACATTGTTGCCATAACAGAAAAACATTAATTCAAGCTACATATTTACATGGACCTGTAAGATTTTTTTCTTGTTTTTTTTACCATTCCATGATTATTCCCCTGCCCTTGTAAGAAAAAGGCCCCCCCCCCCCGCATATGCATGCTAGTCGTGTCTGACTGTAGGGGCGGTGCTCATCTCCGTATTCAAGCCGGAAGAGCCAGTGCTGTGCAAGTCCATGGCCATGTGTCTGGCATGGCTGCAAGGAAACACTGTTTTACCTTCCCGCTTTGTACGGCGGTACTTATTTATCTACTTGCATTTGCATGCTTTCGAACTGCTAGGTTGGCAGGAGCTGGGGTTATCAGCGGGAGCTCGGTCTGCTGCGTGGCACCCGGGATTCGAACCGCCGAGCTGCCGACTTTGCAGTCTACAGTTTCGGTGTCTTAGTCCACTGAGCCACCATGCCCCTCTACCCATGCCCTGTACTGAAACATGTCCAAAAACATGGATCAAGGCATGGATCTTTTAGGACATGTATTCCTGTATCTCATTACAGCATCCTTTCATTTAAGAAGGCACAACTACTGTATCTTTTGCTTCATGGGATAAGAAAATGGAGTTCAGAACTATGTCTTCATGGATCCATTTGTTTTTTGTCTGTCACACAGCATATACTAAATCACCATCTTAATCACAATCAGGACACACGTGTCATGCATGTCTCTAAACTAACTTCTAAAAATAAGTTTCCTCACTGCATAGTATTGCCCTTGGCACAAGTATATGTCTCAAAGATATAGATCCATACGATTCTTCATAGGATGCTTCTCACCACAACTTGCATACATAATGTTTTTTAAAAGACAGAGCTCCCTAACTGCAAGTGTGCCATGGTTCAAGAACATGAAACATATCAAACAAGGATCTTCATAAATTTTATATGGGGTACCTACTAAGGCACCCAGTTGCCTAGATGCCCTGAGCACATCCAATCTCACCTGATTTTGGAGGCTAAGCAGGGTCAGGCCTGGCTAGTAGTGTACAGTACTTGGATGGGTGACCACCAGGGGATACCAGGCGTTGTTGGTGCCTGGAGTAGGAACTGGCAAGCCACTCCAGTATTCCTGCCAAGAAAAACGCCATGGACATGGAGTCCCGAACAGTCGATCATGACTGTAATGACACAACAACTAAGGCACCACCCCTTAGGGGTCCCATCTGTGTGCACAGTAAGGACAAAGTAAAACCTGAAATCATAGATTCTTCAGTACGTTACATTAGCATTGTGCAAACACCTGGCTCCAAGGCTCTGGTTCTTACAGCACCAGATGACTACATGAATCCAAAGCACAGGTCTTTTTGCATTCATATGATTGTTATATGGAGTTCCCATATAAGTACAGTGGTACCTTGTATAAAGGAATTAATTTGTTCCAAATGAAATTATGTTAAGCAAATTTTCCTTTATACAAATTCCCATAGGAATGCATTGAAAATGGAGTAATCCCCTTTTTATGTTGTACGGATTTTCCCCATAGGCGATTATGTTAAGCAAATTTCCCCTATCTGGAATTTTTTATGTTGTACAAATTTTATGTTATACAAGCTGTTTGTTATACAAGGGTCTACTGTACAGTAATCCCTCGTTTATTGCAGGGGTTGGGGACGCAACCCACAATAAACTGAAATCCATGTTATGCAGATGCTGGGTCAAGTTGGGACTGGAGGGCCTGTTTGGGGCCTCCTGCACTTATTCCAGGCCTGGTGCTGCCCCGAGCGGACCTTCATAATATTCTATGCTTTTTTGAGATAGCGAGACCTGTACAGTTCCTCCAAGGTGGGAAGAAAGCGCCCAACAATCTTCTGTGCCGTATTGATCACCCTGTGGAGCTATTTCCTCTGAGTTGCTGTACAGCCTGCATTCCACGTACACCTACAGTATGACAATATACTTTCTACTGAGCGTTGATAAAAAGACACCAGCAATCTCTGAGTGATGTGATTCTTTCTAAGCACCCTCAGAAAGTACAGTCTCTGTTGAGCCTTTTCCAGCAGCTCAGAGATGTTTACACTCACTCCATGTCATATTCTCTTCAATATGGACACCCAAGAATTGAAAGACCTTCACTAGAGATGGGCATGAAATGAAAATGTAGTGTTTTGTTATTAACAAATTTTTAAAAGAATTTCTGAAATGAAACGAATCAAGACTAAACCATTCATTATGCTCTAAAATGGCTCTCCTGGGTCCTAGAGGGACCAAATTTGGTGTGTAGCTCCCTTGTACTCTTCTCTTTACTGTGGCATCTACTTACTGAAGACAAAGAGTGAGACATGTTGTGCTGAAGAAGTATATGGCCATGATGAGCAACACATGTGAAAGAAAATCCAAGTCACTCCGGACGGGTAATGGTGGTGACTGTCTTCTGCACCATGCACAAGTAGGTTCCCAACCTGGAGTTTCTTGAGGGGTTGCCATGGTTTTTAGTTGCAATTATTTTTAAATTTATTATATCAAATGTGTGTAGAGAGACACGCCCCTTGAGGCAGTAGCCGTGTCATAAAGTAGAGCTTGCCATAAAAGTACCCAAAACCAGCTTCACACTCTCTAATTAATTTTCCCGAGGCACCAGACCCTAACCCCGATTCAACAATGGGTTCAAGTTACAGGAAGCCAGATTTTGGTTGAATATTAGGAAAACAATGTTCATAAAGAGCACTATGGCAATTGAACCAGATACTTTGAGAGGTGGCGAGTTTTCCAACACTGGAGGAATTCAAGAGAAATTTAGGCAACCACCTTTAATTTTTATTCCTGCATTGAGCAGGGGTTTGGACTTGATGGCCCTTCTATAGGCTTCTTCCAACCTCATGATTTTATTGTTCAAAGTGTTCCTTTGTTTGTACTTTGCATGTGATTGGATTCCCAAAGAATACATGTTTTCTGAGGTTACGACAGGGATGGGTCTTTCAGGCAGGGGGGAGGATGTAATGGAGTTTGGAAGAAGGGACGTGCATGCAGTAAAGGAACTGAATAGGTTTATGCAGTAGTATCCCAGACTTGTCGCTCAAGAGTTTACACCGGTGCCTTATCACAAGAGGCCCGGAGTGCAGGAACCAGTTCTAACTGGCTAAAGGGAGAATAAATACATTCCAAGGGAGCTGACAGTGGACACAGTTTCTCATGAGAACTGTGGGAAGGGCGAGAGGGAAAGGTGGTAGAGAGCGGAAAAGCACCAAGTGCAGATTGGACACCCTTCAGGAGAAGGGGTAGTAGTGACAGAGGAGCTAACATGCAATTATTTGACAGGCCTCGAGCAAGGGGGAAGAATGCCTTTTGCTGTTCCGAAGTTTTACGAGCTTTTCACTCAGAATGTAGGCACTATGGATTTTATAGTCCTTGGTGAGGGGATTACTTTGCTAACTCTTGTGTTTTAGGACTGCTTTCCTGAAACTGCTCAGACATCAAGTTGAACTGCTTTGCCTTACTTTTGCATCAGTTTACTCTGATTTTTATTACTTTTTAGTAAACATATCAATATTTTACCAAGGTGTCTTTGGAATTCAGATGGGCTTGACTGAGGGTCAGAAGAATCCCACTGGCACTGAGACATTGACTCTCCAAGGAGCCTCAGAGATGGTGTGTGTGTGTGTGTGTGTGTGTGTGTGTGTGTGTGTGTGTGTGTGTGTGTGTGTGTGTGTGTGTGAGTGTGAGTGTGAGTGTGTGTGTGTTTGTGTGTTTTGGAACAGTGGAAGAGCATCTTTGCTGAGTGCAAAGCTGGAGCCTGGTTTAAGATCCACAAATAAACTGAACAGAGATATATGTATGTATATATATATATATATACAAAACAAAACAAAATATTTAATATTTCAGTTATAAAATACTTCTGAAATACAAGGATGTAAGAGACTAGAGAAAGATTACAAATAAGCAAAAATAAAGTTAAAACGTTTGAGAGCAGGCTTTATCATTCTCTTTGTAGAAAGTTGCCAGTATCTCGCCACTTAAGTTTGGGACTTTTTAGGTTATCCCTGCTTTCTTCCTTTACTGGCGCATCCTTGCATATATTACGTTTTATTTCAAATCAAAGCTATTTAATATCTTACTCTTATGATTTACACATTTCCCCCCCCAAACACAACTTTTTTCAAGTGAAAAACAAGTCTAGATATTTCTTCATTTGCAACAGAAAGCTGTAAACTGTCCATCACTAGCAGCTCCAAATGAGAATAACTAGAAATCCTTTCTTGGTAAGATTTTACTAATGACCCATAAGTATAAAACTAAACTGCAGATGCTGACATGCATGGGTAATCTAGATTTTTTAAAAAAATGAATAAAATAGTCTCCATAAAAATCACCAGATTATACTGAAGCTCTTCCTTGAATAACCTTTAAGGCAGGAATGGGCCACACTCAGCCTATGGAGCCACATGTGGCTCCCAGAGCCATTTTTACAACCCCCCCCCAATATTTTTCAAAAGTTTGTTTTTCTCTGAACATACACCATGTTTGAGGACTCCCTGAACCTCTGGGACCACTACCCCATCCAAAAATATAAAATTAAAAAACTGGACCGGTAGAGGGTGTCAAGAGGTTTTTTTCTGTTTTTTTTAATTAGTTAACAAAAAACTATGCAGCAAATTTTAAGGTAAGTAACCACTGCATTAAAAATATAAAATAAAGTAACAATTAAATCTGCAAATTAATGGAAGTCATTTGGAGTGTAGTCCAGTTGCTGGGAAATCTGAAACACTTTTTAGCCGTACTAAGACCATCCATTACACTGGAGAGGCTTTCTATATGTATAAGCAGAGGTTTTTGAAATATGTAGTTAACTAATTCAGCTCAGTTCCTAGTGAGTTTTTAGTCTCAGTAGATCACTCAGAAATGGCACGTATATAAAGGTCTCCTGTCCGTACTAGGAAACCACAAGCCCTATGCCCAGCACATCAGGCAGCTAATTAGGAGAAGGACAGCATTTCTCGAGCAGAAATGGCACATTTTAACCCCACATATCTTGCTTTTTAAGGAAAAGAGATGATGCGCTCAGGCTGGTTTATTTTAAATCCATCTTTTGTATGCTATCCACGGACCACAGGCAAAGGAGACCGGTTATGCGTCTGTTTTTTTGTTTATCTTCTTCAAGAGCTTTTGCAGATTCGGTGACATGAAGTAAGGCTTTTCGGCAGAACCATCGTTCCGTTCCAAATCTTCCACTGCAAAGAGATACAAATCCCACCCAAAAACAAAAGAAGGAGTGAGAAATTTCTACCTTCGAACCGCCAGGTGGCAGATATCCCCAGCAGAAGGCAATTAGGAAAGGTTGCTAGCAAGATGACCTCCAATTCAGAGGAGGAGGATTCAGAACCAAACCCTAAGTCTTTTCATGACTGCACAAGAAGAAAAAATTGTCACCATAAAAAAAAAAAACAGTTAAGGAGAGTTTCCTTAAATCTGGGGTAATAAATCATGCCATTCAAGGCCATAGCTGGAGTCAAATGATGCCATACATATCAGGGAAAAATCTGACCTGGGCTATTAACATGCCTGAGTGATAACATCACAATTTCCCTGATTAAATCCAAAATTCTTGGGATGCAATTTAACTGCAGCAATCAGAACAAGGTAGTCATGTGAGTCTCACAATAAATGGTCAACAGATCTGTGTAAATTCTAAATAGCATCTTTCCTCTGGCATTGCATTTAATTTAGGGTGGGACACGTGTGGTTTTTCAGATACTGCTAAACTACAATTTATTTATTATTTATTTATTTAGAATATTTTTACCCCACCTTTCTCCTTGGAAAAGGACCCACGGTGGGTCCTTTTCACATCAGCTTCACTATAGGCCAGGCTAGCAGCAGTTGGAGGGAAGTAAAATTCCTCCTGATCTGACAGCATGATTCTGGGAAATTTAACAAAATATTAGAGAAGGGACAGTTTCCCAATCTTTGGAGATTATTGGGTAGCATCAGGTATCAGTCAAAGTAATGAAGGACGTCAGAAGCTGCAGTGCAGCAATATCTGGAACCACATTTGCACAAAACAGATGGAGGCTCCCAAGGAATCAGAAAAGCCTAAATGCTGTATCACATTTTTCTGTGGTTTCTCTTTATTTTGACAGAGATGTTAAGGGAAAAGACCTTCTTCTCACATAGGAAAGCAGAGAAGTGGCAGATAGTAGAAGTTAGCCTCCCTGTGCGTGACATGCCATTGACTATAACAGCCAAGGTGGTGGTAATTAATTATCTGGAGGCCACACCGCACCAGCATCTGTTTCTCTTTGGAATCCCAAAGGAGCTAGGCCTAAAATTCATATCACTAACAGAACTCCTCTGTCCCAGTTCTGCCTAATGAATAAGAGAAAAAGAGCTAGTGGTTCTCAACCTGTGGGTCCCCAGATGTTCCTGGACTGCAACTCTCAGAAATTCTGGTCAGCTCAGCTACTGATGGAAGACTTCTTGGAGCTGCAGTCCAGGAACATCTGGGGACGCACAGGTTGAGAACCACTGAAGAATGCAGATAATACGTAAATGCCTGCAGCATTCTGTCTATACTGTATGCATGCAAGTATTTGAGCATCCAAGCTGGCTAGCAAGATGACATCTTGAGGAGACCAGAAAACAACATTACATGGTGTAACAGACCAATTTGGCAGTGGAACCAACTACCTCAGGAGGTGGTGAGTGCTCCCGTGCTAGAGGCATTTAAGAAAAAAAATTAGACAAAATTAGATATACTGTATTTTGAGTTGGGGTCCTGGGTTGAACAGGGGGTTGGACTCAATGGCCTTATAGGCCCCTTCCAAGTCAATGGTTCTATTCTTCAAAGCTTGGCACTTTTCACCGTAAAATGCCAGCTACCCTTCTCTGGGGCTGTACTCTCTGCTGAACAGAGGATGGTTATGATATAGCACAGTCACCCACTTGCCAGTTGTAACCATTGCAAGTGTCTACCATGTCCTAAAACATCCCAAATCAGAAGGCTTTGTGCTCAAGGAAGCCACGAAGGAGGACCCGCCCCGCCTGCTCATCAGACATGCACACATGTGGAAGACCTACATCGTTTGCCCTTTCCACTGAGCGCCCTGGTCCCTACTCTTGGCTCTCCGTGCTTTTTGAAGGTTCTACGCTTGCTTTCAGCAGGATCTCACTCAGTGCAGGGGACATGTAATAAGGCCGCTCGGGAGATCCATCGTTCCTTTCCAGATCTTCACCTTTGGGGAACCCGAGAACAGCAGCAGAGAGAAGGCAGCCAACAGCAGGAAGAACAAGAGAAGCAAAGCAAAGCCAAAATAAATAAAAGACAAGGGGCAAAAGGGGCAGAACGCAAAAGGGGAGAGAAAGGGGGGAAATCTGAAGTTAGTTTGCAGTTAGATTCCTCCACCCAGAAAAGAACGAGACAGATTAGACAGTTATGACTTTTATGCTCTATAGTGTATTTCTGACACTACAACAGAGGCAAAAGAGCTTCTAGATGAATGAATTATAGATGTAAAGAACATAATTGTTTGAGTAATTAACCCTTACTCTCATGCTGTGAGAAAGCACAACATACATCACTTCTTAGCCAAGGAAAGCTGCAACTACATAGGCCCTGTTGACCAACCCGAGAGAATTTTTACCTCTATACCAGCCATTTCTTGCAACCCTCTCCCCATGGAGGTTACACCAAGGCACCTAAGAAACACTGATTTAATCAATAAGACTAGGATACCCTTGCCCATGTGGAAGGGCCCTGTCACCAAGAAAGCAAAGCAGGAGAGAGGAGCCCCTTAACCTTGTCTTCAACAAAGGGAAGGGAAAGGAACTCCGTGCTAACCAAGGAACTGCTGAATCCTTTGACAACTGCTTTAAACACGTTCTTTACAGGGAGGGCGTCTTGGGGTGCAGATGTGGTCCAGAGCACACCCGCATCTCCTCCAAAAATGTAATTCTTTTTAAAAATAATCTTCAGCCAAAAGGTTCCTTGTGTCCTACCAGTGGCACGGGGACCATTCTGTCGTGTTCTGAGGATTCTCCTAGCACTTCTCCTCCTAACACATTTTAAAAAGTCATAAAATATTTGGTCGCTAGAGAATAGAACTGTGATTCCCAGTGGATCGAGTAGTGGACACAGTGATGAACAAGGACTTTGAAGAACAGGGTTCAATCCCCACTCAGCCATGGCTGATTGGAACTGGTAAAAAACCACTCCTTAAATATCTCACTTACCTTGAAAGCCCTGAGGGTCACTCCAAGTCATTTTCAGTTTAATATTTATTTATTTATTTATTTATTAGTCTTATACCCCGCCCATCTTCCCAATGGGAACTCTGGGCGGCTTACAATAAAATGGTAATACAAAAAAACAGGTAACAAGCAAAACAAAACACAAGGGAAAGGAGCAAGATGGCGGGCCATTAAAAAAAAACCTAACTGGAAAGGTCGCCAAACGCCTCCCTGAAGAGGTGAGTCTTCAGGGCTTTTTTAAAGGCGGGCAGGGACTCAATCAGGTGCAGCTCAAAGAGAAGATGGTTCCAGAGCACGGGCCCCACCACAGAGAAGGCACAGTCACGCATACGCGATTTCCGCGCCTCTCTGGGTGTGACCACCCTTAGTGAGCACGCCTGCACCAATCTCGTGGGTCTGGTCCCAGCTGGCTTTGAGAGATACGCTCCGCCAGATACTCTGGTCCCAGGCCATGGAGGGCTTTGAAAGTCAAAACCAGGACCTTGAACCTCATCCAGAAGACAACGGGGAGCCAGTGCAAGCGAGCCAGAACTGGGGTGATGTGCTCGAATCTCTGAGCACCCATCACCAGCCTGGCCGCTGCATACTGCACCCGTTGTAACCTCCGGATCAGGGTCAAGGGCAACCCCACGTAGAGGGCATTGCAGTAGTCGATCCTTGAGATCACCAGAGCCTGCACTACTGTCCTCAGGGAGGACCCATCGAAGTACTGGTGGATCTGGGCAATCCTGCGGAGATGGATAAAGGCGGCCCTGGAAGCAGCCATCACCTGGGCTTCCAGGGAGAGGGCTGAGTCCAGGACCACACCCAGATTCCTGGCCCTGTCCGTAGGCTGGAGGGAAACACCCCCCAGCTTAGGGAGGGGACCATTGTACCCAGACGAGGGCGCCCCGAAGAACAGAACCTCCGTCTTCTCCGGATTCAGCTTCAGCCAGTTATCTCTGGTCCATTCCAGAACTGCCTCCAGGCACAGATCAAGGGAGCGAACTGCCTCCACTGCAGACAATGAAAAGGAGAGATAGAGCTGCGTGTCATCAGCGTACTGATGACAGCGAACTCCAAATCTCCTGATGACCTCCGCCAGCAGCCTCATGTAAACGTTGAACAGCATGGGTGCGATTGCCGACCCCTGGGGCACCCCACAAGGGACAGTCCAAGGAGCCGACAAGACGTCACCCAGCTGAACCCGCTGAGTCTGGCTGCCGAGGAAGGAACGGAGCCAGGCCAAGGCCTGACCCCCAATTCCCGCCTCAGCCAGCCGGACCAGCAGGTTACTGTGGTCGACGGTATGAAAGGCAGCTGACAAATCAAGGAGAACCAACATGGAAGAACACCCCCTGTCAGCCTCCCTGCAGAGCAACCAGGGCAGACTCGGTCTGAAACCAGACTGGAAGGGATCCAGGATACGATTTTCCTCCAGATATGACTGAAGCCTGACAACCTCAGTGGGATACTTACAAAAGCAGAGGAAGAGTGTGTCCACACACATGGCATACACACTGAAGAATCCATGTGCAATGAGATAGGAGCCCACAATCACCGTCTACAATAAAACAAAACCCAAAGCATTATCTCAGCGCCGTGTTCTTGTGAGCTAGCAACTGTGAGCAAGGACTGGTAGAAAAGCAGCATCCTCCCTGAGTTAGTAAGATTCGGACGGTGAATTCATACAACCTAGTAGCTGACCTTGGACATTTTTATTTTTATTTCTCTGTAACTCTCAGCTTTGGCTATCTCAGAAGGGGGTGCTGGAATAATAGGTTTAATCGTGTACATCGCCTGGAGCTCCTTTGAGCAAAAGCAAGGAAAGAATAAACAATTCACATACATCAGTAAGTGAATAGGAGTTACTAACCAGAATGGGGACCCAGTAATAGTTGAGAGGCGGTGCTGTATCTTGAATCAATTTTATTCTTTGGGTGAAAAAGAAGAAAGCAAGTATACCTAAAGAAGAAAGGTACATTTTGTCATTTCAAATGTTTCTGGCTGATTTCCAGTTTAAATTTCCAAAGCCGCTAATTTCCTCCTCCTCCTCCTCCTCCTCCTCCTCCTCCAAAGCTGTTCTGTCCTGGCCTGCATCATCCATCCCCCTTCTCATTTCCAACACTGGTGCCCCCTTGCCACATATTAATGGAAAGTGTGGTGAGAAAAAGAAGTCAACCACGAATAACATGACTTGGCCACAGCGACACGTGATGCCCATCTTACCTGGATTACTGTAAGGCACCCTACGTGGGCTGCTGGAAGAAAGAGTTTGGAAACTTCATAGGGTCCAAAATGCAGCAACCAGATTGTTAACTGGTGGCTTCTTAATTATAGGGAACATAAAACTCCCCTGTGACAGCAGCTCCGCTAGCTGCTGATCCATTCACAGGCACAATTCAAAGCACTGGATTGAATGATAAAGCTCTAAAGGGCTTGGGTCCAAGCTATCTAAAAGACCACATTTCCCCACATAAGCCTGCCCGGAGCTTCTCTATTGCTGTTTTTCAACTCCAGCCCTCCGACAGGAAGCTAGGCTGGCACCATCTCTGCTATCCTTCCTCTGGCAGGCAGAAATCTTTCTCTTCAGGCAAGCTTTCCCTTAAGGACTGTTGGTCTGAGAGGGGTCTTAAATGGGTTCTTGTGCTTTGTTTTAAATATGTGTTAATACTGGTCTTAGTACTATTTTAATATAATACTTGTATTATATTAAAATATAATACAAGTATTTTTTATATTTGTATACATATATTTGTATATCTCTTCCTTTTATAAGACTGAAGAAGCTACTTGCAGGAGTGTGTGTGTGTGTGTGTGTGTGTTGTGTCGTTATAGTCGTGACCGACCCTTCGTGACCCCATGTCCATGGCGTAGTGCAACATTTCAGTCTAACAAGAAAAGAACACCAGTTGCCATGGCTCAACTTCTGGATGACCTCACCTATATAACTAAGAATCTACATACTCTTGTTTTTAGCTTTTAAATACTGTTATAAGCTGCCATGTATGATGTAAGCTACCTTGGCTTCTTTCGGGGAGAAAGGCAGGACAGAAATATTTTAAATAAATAAATAATAAATAAATAATTAAAATGGAAAGGAAGGTATAGATCAGTGGTTCTCAACCTGTGGGTCCCCAGATGTTCCTGGACTGCAACTCCCAGAAGTCTTCATCACTACTTGAGCTGGCCAGGATTTCTGGGAGTTGGAGTCCAGAAACATCTGGGGACTCACAGGTTGAGAACCACTGGTGTAGATCAACCTTCCCAAATGTGGTACTTTCCCAATTAGCTGGATTACAATTCCCATTGTTCCATAAATCAGTGAGATTTTGAGAATTGTAGTCAGGTTGTGGGAGGCTGGATTTAATTCCTTCAGAGCTGCTTCAACCCCCTTCTTAGGAAGAGACGCAAGAGTATCAAACATGAGTGCATCTACGGTAAAACCTCGGATCATGAGTACCTTGTTCTACGAGTGTTCCACAAGATAAGCAAACATTTCTTATAAAATTTAACTTGATAAACAAGCAATGTCTTGTAAAACGAGCACTGCAGTACGTCACATGATCACAACTGAGCCAATGGTGATTCTCTCTCTTTCTCTCTCTCTCTCTCTCTCTTTCTCCCTGTGGGATTGTGGGTGATTGTCTCCCATGCTCGGTCTCAGGCCCCAGAGTTAGGCAGAAATCAGTGATTTTTTTCAGAATGCTGGAAGGTGCCCATGACTGGCACTAGTGTATCTTTTGTCACTTCAAAACACCTATGGATAGTTCTTTGCTTTTCCATACAAGAGTAAGCTTAGGAATGCTTTGCTTCATTCTAGATCAGGCTGCCTGCAGATATAAGCCCCTTTCCTCTACTGCCTTATTGCCAGTTACATTAAATACAGTACATGACAAAAGTTTGTCAATACATTGTTTTATTTTTCTTTATATTTTGTATTTTCTTTATTATTTTGAATTACATCACAGTATTGTAATAATTTTATATCAATATTTTGGGTTGTAGAATGAATAATCTCAGTTTCCATTATTTCTTAGGGGAAAATTTGCTTTGATATACAGTACAAGTGCTTTGGATTTCAAGCATGTTTCCGGAATGAATGATGTTCCTAAACCAAGGTTTTACTTGGTTTTTTTTTAATAACATCATATAAATTTTATTGCGTGGCTCACAGGGCCATTGCAAAATGCATCAAGTTTTACTTTACTAGATATTCTGTGACAGGTCTCTCAACTAGAGATGGGCACGACTTGGCGAAATTCTCGTTTCCGTTTCCGTTACTCGTTTCCGTTACGCAACGAAACGAAGAACGACAATTACTCCGCCAGAACTCGAACTCGAACCGATAAACGACACATTGGGTCTGATTTGTCGTGTTGTCGGCACAGAAAAAAAGTTTTTAAAAGCCCGATTCACGGCCAAAAAGCAGGCGAAAATATGCCTGCCTGAGGGCACGTACCCGAGGGGTGGTTTCGGGGGGGGGGTCCCCACTCCAGCCTCCCCCCCCGTCCTGGGCTGCTGTACCAGGGTGGGGGGGGGGCATCCTCGGCGTAATCCATTTGCCATGCGGTGCGGGGGGGATCAAAAATGGCGACCGCAATATTTTTTTAAAAATCGTGGTCCAAAAACCCACCAAAGCACCACAGAAACATGCGGAAATTAGCTATTTTAACTGCTTGAATTTTTACAGTAGCAGCAGTGGGTTTTTCTTGCAACAAAACGTCTCCGTTGATTTTATTTTATTTTATTTTTATGTTTATTTTTTTACACGTGTGCGATGATGGGCTGGCCATGGGATGGGACCATGCAAATTTTTGGACCCATTCCACCAATCGCATGGTCAGGTTTTGACTGACACTTCTGGATGTGCAAGAGGGTATAAAAAGCCGGGGCACTCCCCAGCCAGAACAGTCACAGTCCGGGCTTGGGTGGGAGAGGGCTGTGTGTAGCTGGCTGCTGTGCTATTATTTCGATTTCGCAGTCGCAGACGTGGAGCTAGATTCTGTTAGGCAGGCAGGGAGGGAATTCTATTGAATTTTTAGGAATAGGAATTAGGAAATATTTCATTCCGTCTGCTGTGGGGAATAGCAAGCAATGCAGTTCATTCCTGCAGTTAGGATTTTTTCTGATATTGGTTTAGGTTTGACTGGGGTGTGTGTGGATTGAGTATACTACCATACCATTCAATATTTACTTTCTATTTTCCAAAGTTCATTTTTTCATTTCATTGCTACAGTTTTGTTTATTTTCTCCTCACCTTTTGGTGATACAGAGCTGCTGCAGTGCTTTCAGGCTGGAAAAAAAGCAAGCCTATAATAGCACTGCAGTTCTATTCTCCTTTTTTGTGAGACAGACAGAGGGGGAATTCATTCCACTTAATTTAGATTATATAATTTAGATTATATTAATTATATACTCTACCCATTTATTTTCTATTCATTTCATACTCAAAAGTTCATTGGTTTGGCAGCACCAGGCAAGGCAAGAGGAAGTTACTTTACCTGCCTGCCTGCCTCCATCACTGTGGCTACAGTGCTTTCAGGCTGGGATCCAGCCTAAAATATAGCAGTTCTCTATTCTCACCTCTTTCCCTGAGACAGAGGGAGAAGAAATCATTCCACTCTAGTGTTTCAACAGGGGAGGTTTCTTGGAGGACAGGGGATTAATTTAGATTATATTAATTATATACTCTACCCATTTATTTTCTATTCATACTCAAAAGTTCATTGGCAGCACCAGGCAAGGCAAGAAGAAGTTACTTTGAGAAATGAAAAAAAATAGGAGGGGTGGCACAGCCAGAGGGAAGGGGAGGGGGACCCCCACTAAGATCAATCGGGCCACTTTTCTGAAGGAAGGCACAGGAAGTAGTGCAGATAGTAGTCCCTCTCCAAGCAGCTCCACAACCAGTAGTACTACTACCGTTACCATACCATCCTCTGTCACTGAGGAAAGCATGGATGAATCGATAAAATTCCCTCCAGCACAGATACTTGACTCCGACCTCCTTTGTCAGACTCAGGAAGAAGAGGAGGACTCGGACTCCGAAATGGCATCAGAATCAGAAGCGGGCACTTTAAATCTAGAGGTTGGAGATTCTCAGGACCTGATGGCAGGAACTGACGAAAGGCAGGCTTCAGAAAGTGATGGAAGGAGCAGCCCTCCTTCCTCCCAGAGTACCACCAGTGACATAAGTAGTACTCTACTTTCCAGGCAGGGCACAGGCCACACCAGCACCACAGCAGCGGCAGCAGGCAATACCAGAGGGGCCAGTACTTTCACTAAGCCACGCGGGTGTCTCTGGGAGCATTTTGAGAACAGCCCACAAGACCACAGGATGGCGGTGTGCAAGATATGCGGGGGGGGGTGCGCAGCGGGAATGACCCCAAACACCTCTCCTCAAGTGGGTTGCACAGCCATCTGATGCGCAAGCACCCTGGGACTCTGCCTGGAACCCTGTCAGTCGCTGCTTCCTCAGGGAGGAAGAGAGTGGAAGAAGGGTTAGGGAACAAAAAACACAGCTCCGCTACTCCTGAGAGTGGGAAGAGGCAGGCCACTCTGCAGGAAGTGGGGCCGTTGTGTGGGAGTTTTGTCAGCCAGCGAAATAGGGCCAAAGCACAGGAGACCACCACTTGAGTGGTGGGTGAAATGGTGGCCATGAACGGGTTGCCCCTCTCCTTTGTGGAGTCATCAGGCTTCAGGCACCTGATGAAGCATATGGCTCCATGGTACGAGCCTCCATCCCGGCGTACCTTCAGCAGGCGGATGATTCCCTCCCTTTATGAGTCTGTCAGGGACAGGATCCGGGCCCTGCTACAGGCGGCCAGAGGGAAGAAGATCCACTTCACTTCCGACCTCTGGACCGGTGGGCACCACGGATACCTCTCTCTGACGGCTCATTGGTGGCAACCCAAGGAGGTCCTGGAGCCCCGGACATCCCATGAACAGCTGCAGGGGGAGCCACAAGGCAGCACCCCAAGAGGGTATAGGGTGGTGCTTCTCCAGGCACAAAGCATGGAGAAGAACGCCACAGGGATCAACATTGCTGAGGTCCTCAAGACAGCAATGCGAGAGTGGGGATTGGCGACTGAGGGGCAGGTCAATCGTGGATTCATGGTTACTGACGCGGGCCGTAACATGACCAACGCGGTTCTTGGGGCAGGGTTCCAGGGCATTGTGTGTGCAGCACACAAACTGCATCTAGTGGTGGGCGATGCTATTTGGCTGGGTGCAGCAAAGGACTCCTGGAGTGAGGGGACCCGGGAGAACAAGGCCTTGCTGGACAAGTGTCGGAAAATCGTGGGGCACTTCTCTCGCAGCGTCAAGGCATCCAGGATGATGCGTGAGAGGCAGGTGGAGACGAGCCGACCAGAGCACGTCCTGATCCAGGACGTGACCACCCAGTGGAACTCCACCTACGAAATGGTCAAGTGCCTGGTGGAGCAGAAGGAAGTGGTGGAATTTGTCATGTCAACCACCCCAGTCCTGCATGAGGGGAGGGAGATGGACATTGGTGCTACCGAGTGGCTCACGCTCTCCCAGATGGTGGGTATCCTGCAGCCTTTTGAGGAGACCACCCACGTCCTCAGCAGCTACAACGCCAGCCTGGGCCACGTACTCCCCCTGGTCAATGCCCTTCGCCAACGCCTAGAGGTCAGTATCCAGGAAGAAGGCAATCTTCTCCCAAAGAGCAGGGCCTTGGCAGACAGGCTGCTGACCGGCGTGGATACCCGCCTTGGCCCACTAAGGAGGGAAAACGTGTACCAGATGGCATGCCTGTGCGACCCTCGCGTCAAGGGTTCCCTGGCGGGCAGCGCTGCCGACCTGAAATCCTGGAAGACGGAGCTATGCCGTCAAGTCAGGGCTCTCTCCAATCAGGGCCAGACATTTCAGAGGGCGCACGGAAGCCAGAGCGATGCAGAAGAGGAATGCTCGCAAGGATCCTCATCCTTCTGTACTCCAGGAGCATACACCCAGAGACCAGGTTCCGTACCAGCAGCCAACTACCTGGCCTCTGCCCTAGCCATGGCAGTCTCCTCCTCAGTGGAGGCAAGGGAGGAAGAAGAACCGGACCCCGCTCTGACCATGGTGAAGGAGTACATGGCCGAGCCCCTCCAAACACTCACCTCGGACCCACTGCACTACTGGGCCAGAAAGGCAGACCTCTGGCCCGCTCTTTCGACTCTGGCGTTGGACCTCTTGTCCATCCCACTCACCAGTGTCCAGAGTGAGAGTGTCTTCTCCCACATGGGAGATGTCCTGAGGCCGCGCCGCTGTCGCCTGGACCCGGAGACGGTGGAAAGGTTGACTTTCATCCGCTTCAACCTTTCCACCTTGGGATTACCCCAAGGCTCCAAGACCTAAGTTCCTGCCTGTAACCTAACTTCCTGCCTGCAATCCTCCCTGCCCGCCTGCAAGCCTGCCTGCCTCCCTACAAGCCTCCCTGCCTGCCTGGCCCTGTGACTACCTGCCGAGTGACTAAATGCCTGCCAAACTGCCTGCTTGACTGCCTGCCTGCCTGCCTTCCTGTATTCTTCTCACACACACACACGCACAATTGAAGGGCACTATTAGTGGCCCAATTTTTCTAGCCCTTGCCTGTCTCCAAACCAGGCAGGACC
>JAHTLZ010000198.1:3084558-3149826 GCA_023846285.1 Phrynocephalus versicolor | reverse complement strand
AAAGAAAGAAAGAAAGAAAGAAAGAAAGAAAGAAAGAAAGAAAGAAAACCTCCCTCTTGGCTTCTGTGTGGAGCAAAAGGAAGGTTTAAATTTTTTAAAAAAATCTATTTATATAGGAATCTTTATTGTCATTGCCCCCTTGGAGGAACAAAGAAATTTTGTGGTTGCTATATTCAACTCATTTAAAACATTTCCCATAGATTTATAATTGGCATAGTTCTGAATTGGCTTGCTGATCAACCAGCACATGAGAACTGTACCTCCAACAGATGCTATTCTTCTCTGAAACAAGAGTTTTTAAAAAAACACCTTTGCATTCCTTCTATCTCTTCCTGCCCAGGACAGTAGCAGGAAGCTTTCAATTTATTAATAACTGGATAGATTAATGGCTACAGTGTCTAAGCAAAGTGACAGCCAGCCATTTACTTAGGTTCGGTCCCACAGATCCCATAGGCTGGATCTGAATCAAAACAGAGCAATGGTACCCACATTTTAAAAACCCAGTAGCATCTTAGATGGGCCCAAAAGGTATGGAGAGACATAAATAAGGGGCAGGCTGCTTTGCAATTGCTGGTATGTTATGTGGTCACAAAAAGAACAAAAACAAGAAAAACAGAACAAAACAAAAAGAGCAAACTATCCTACTCCTAAAGTCTGATTGTTCTCCGAGACTGTCCAGTGAAGCCACTGGTGCTGGACAGAATCCCCATTTATAAGGAGACCCATTAGCCTTCTGTGTGAGCGTGGCGCTGTTTACTTATGCAAGAGGCCTTCTTCACGCCACCGGGAAGCTGCATCTCCTCTGCCATTCTAGCCGAAAGAATTTTCTTTCAGAGCTCCTTGCCTTTCTCCTGTTTTTTCTTCCAGATTCAAGGTGTATTCCCTTCCTATCTGGGTCCATGTTTACACAGCACCCTTATTATCATGACATATTAATTGCAGAGAAAATTAGACTCCCAATACAGACAAATGTTAACACTTCCATGACATGAAAATGCAAGATACACTGTTTCCTAGCACAGAAAAAGTCTGCATTCAGAGGAAAGGTGAAGCAGTTCATTTCTTAGGAAATAAGGAACAGAAAACATTCTCCTTGGAAATGTCACCTGTTCAGAACAGGATAACACATACCCACCAGTGCAATGAATTCTAGCAGTGACAATTCTGAGGATCTCTACCAACTAATGGTCTAGATTTCCTGGGTTGTCCTAATCATGTTCTTAATACATGTTACTGAGATAAGGTGAAAACACACCGAGTCCTTTTTCTCTTCCCTGACCATGTTTCCTAGCTCACTGCTACCAACCACTTCCAGGTCCCTGTGTTCCTGCTTTTACCCACCACTCCCAATGCTTCAACCACTTTTGAGAGGTTGATTATTTCATATGAAATTTCCCTTTAACCCAGAGTGCTATATTTCCTTTCAAATCATCTTTGTCTCTCTAAAAAGACACAGAAGCAGCAGAACAATCTGTCTCCTGTCTCCTCCCCAGAGGGGTCTGCTGCCAGTGGATGTGGGGTCAGGCAGGCCTGGAATGTCACACCGCCAGAGAGCAAGGACCCTGGAGGCGCGTGGCATCTGGTAAGTGGCCCTGCCAGTGGAGGCAGAGAGGTCAGTGCCGCACAGCACCTGCATATGAAGCTTTCAGCACAGCAAAGCATCCATCTCTACTTGCAACTGGCATCCTGGCTGAGTGTGCAGCTGATGGGGCTATTCCTTCCCTTTCTCAATATGGGAAAAGTGCCACAGCAAAGCCACTCTCCTCGAGGGGGGTGGAAGTTCAAGGAGAGGTCTGTGGCATTTCCCTGTTATAATTAATAATTCATGAGAGGTGTCTGTGCTAATTTGTGGGTTTGTAGACGATTGAGAGAGTCTGGGCAGTGGCCTGAGAGGATTTAAGACACTGCTCAGACTCCAGTTCTCTTTTGTATTGTTATAGAACTTTTGGCAAATGCAAAAAGGGATGACGAATCTATTAAAGGTATTGGGAAAGATGGGGTAACCAAAATCAGTCTATTTGCGGATGATGCCCTACTGACAATTTTAGACCCAATAGAGAAAATTCAAAGAGTAAAAATTCATCTAGAAGAATTTGGGGAAATAATTGGATTATGTGTAAATTGGCAAAAATCAGAAAGTTTATTGTTTAATTATGGTAGAGAAGATCTCAAGATAATTGAAAACTTTGGGCTGAAATGCGGTAAAAGTATTAAATATTTAGGATTAGAACTCTATAAGGAGTCTACCAAGACTAAGGAAAAAATATTTTAAAATTAAAAGAAGAGATAAAAAAATAGAATACAAAGTTATACTAAATTGAACTTATCTTGGTTTGGTAGAATAGCATTGGTAAAAATGAAGATACTGCCTAAAATCAATTTTATCTTTAGAATGTTACCTGTTCAGCTTTTAGAAAAGGATCTTAAAATTCTCCAAGACATGATAAATAGGTACTGTAATGGTGGGAAAAATCAAGAATAAACAAAAGTTTGTGGTATAGATCTCAAAAAGAAGGAGGATTATGTATACCCAATCTAAGAAATTATTATATAGCTAATCAAATTAGTTGTTTGGGGAAAATTTTATTCAAACCAAAGAAGGTAATATGGTGGGAGCTGGAGTCATTGGACTTAAAGGGGGAAATAAATAAATTCTTGTTTAGTGATTCTAAAAATAAGGTAGAGATTGAGAATCCCCTCCTGAATGGTTTAATGACCACATGGAGAAAATATAGAAAAAATTTATCACAGAAGGGTTCCCCATTATGTTTAGTAACAGACTTGGAAAATTTTCCTACAAATTTGAAGCATTGTTTAGGGTTATTTAAAGCTAAGAAAACAGCCAGATTAAAAGACTGGTTGGGCAAAAGGAACAAATCAGGACATAAAAACCACTTTGCAATCTAGTGATTTAATATGGATAAACTATATCCAGTTAGAAAAATGGACAAAGGACTGGGTCAGAAGAAACAGTCAAGTTAGAGAATGTACAAAGTTTGAACAGTTTTTATTATCGCTTGAATCTGACCAGGATAATATAGAGAAAGGACTAGTACGTAAAATATACAAAAGAATAGGGGACTCATTGGAAGTGAAGGAGTTAGATTCTCTGAGAGAAGTCTGGAAACAAGACCTTAATGTAGAGATAAAAAAAGAAGACTGGGGGAAAATCTGGAACATGAGAATCTTTTTTTTTTTTAAATATATTTTTATTTATTTCATATCGGAATCCCTACATAGGATAGGGGATGGGTGGGGTGGGAAATCTAAGGATAAAACAGGGAAAGTTCAAGTGGTATATTTACAATATTTTTCTATATATTAATACACAGACTATATTTTAATTTAATAGTGTTGGAGTCTCCTTTTTTAGCTATTTAGTTCTTTTTCGTAAAAGGTATATAGTGGTTTCCAGCGGTCTCTTGCCTTCTGTAACTCTTTGTCCTTTATCAGTTCTGATGTTATGTCCATTTCAGCTGCTTCAAAGAATTTTTCCAAAAGTTCTTGTCTGGTTGGTGTTTCTGCAACTTTCCAATATTTGGCATATGAAATTCTTGCTATTGTGACAATATACAGTAACAAATGCTTTGTCTTAACATTCTTAATTTCTGTCATAATATTCAATAGAAATATTTCTGGTTTAAATGGAACTGTATAACATAGCATTTTTTGTAAGATCTCATGTACCATTTTCCAATATCTCTTTGCTACATCACAAGTCCACCACATATGATAAAAAGACCCTTCTTTGTTGTTACATTTCCAGCATTTATCTGAGGTATTTCCATATATTTTTGCTATTTTTTGTGGTGTCATATACCATCTATAAAACATCTTATATATGTTTTCTTTTAAATTTATTGCCTTAGTAAATTTTACATTACACTCCCATAACTGGCTCCACTGTGCTAATTCAATATTATGTCCTAGATTTTGTGCCCATGTTATCATACAGTCTTTCACAATTTCGTCCTGCATTTTCAAATCTAACATGTATTTATAAATTTTCTGAATCAGCTTTCCCTCTGTTCCCAAGAGCAGTTTATCCAGTTCAGTTCTCTCTATATAAAAACCCACTTTCTTATCTTTAATAAACCTCGAGGTCAATTGTGATTTTGCCCACCAATCTAACGTCACTTTTGGGTTTTGAAATTCTTTCTCTGATTTTAGTTCCTCTTCATTTTTCAGTATCTCACAGTATCTCACTAATTTGTTTTCACTCATCAGTGTTGGTTGTGTAAATGCTTCTATTGGTGACACCCATCCAGGTATTTTTCTATAAACTTGTCTCTGAATATTTTCCCACATCCAACAGAGTGCTTTTCTCACCATGTGATTTCCAAAGTATTTCTGTTCCTTAGCCTTCTTATACCAAACAAACGCGTGCCACCCCAACCTTAGATCATGGCCTTCTAATTTCAAAATTCTTTGATTTTCTAGTGTAATGCACTCTTTTATCCACACCAGTATACAAGCTTTGTAATACAATTCCCAGTCTGGTAGGCCGCAGCCTGCTCTAGAAGTATCATCTTGTAGAGCTTTTTTCCTGATCCTTGGTTTTTTCCCTTGCCATATGAATTTCATTATTACTTTTTCTATCTCCTTGAAAAATGTTTTTTTTAATAGTAATGGGATCATCTGAAATAAAAATAGTAATTTTGGAAGTATCATCATTTTAATTGTGGCTATTCGTCCCAGTAATGATAAATGCAATTTGCTCCATTTTTCCAGATCTATTTGTATATCCTTTAAAAGTTTTAGATAGTTGTCTTGCCATATCGTACTTGCTTTTTTAGTTATCTTTATTCCCAGATATGTAATAGTATTTTCCTCTTTAAAATGTGTTTGCTCCACTAATTCTCTAATTTCTTTTGCTGTCATATTCTTTGTTAAGATTTTAGTCTTTTCTTGATTTATCTTCAAACCAGCCATTTCTCCAAAGCTCTTTATAGTTTTCAACAGGCATTCCGCTGAATCAATAGGGTCTTCTAATATGAAAACTTCATCATCAGCATATGCCTGCAACTTATATTCTTCTTCCTTTATTTTTAACCCTTTTATCGCCTTCTGATCTCTTACTTGTTGATTTAATACTTCTAATGTCAAGATAAATAACAGTGGAGAGAGTGGACAGCCCTGACGTGTTCCCTTCTCTATCTCTATCTTCTCTGTCATATCCATATTAATTTTCACCTTAGCTTCTTGTTTTGTGTATATAGCTTCAATGTTGTTCCTAAATTGTTGGCCTACTCCTATGTGTTTTAAGTGGCTTAGCATAAAATTCCAATTAATGTTGTCAAATGCTTTTTCTGCATCAAGGAATATCAGTGCCATTTTCTTTTCTGGATGCGCCTCGTAGTACTCTAAGGTGTTGAGGATTATCCTCATGTTATTCCTCATCTGTCGCTTTGGCAGAAAACCCATCTGATCTTGATGTATCACTTTCACCAGAAGTTTTTTTAATCGTGTGGCCAGAATTGATGCATAAATTTTATAATCTACATTTAACAAAGAGATAGGTCTATAATTTTTTATCTCTTTAGGATCAGTATTCTCTTTGTATATTAGTGATATTGTTGCTTGCGTCCATGTTTTGGGTATTTCTTTTCTTTCAGTGATATCGTCAAGTAATTTTTTGTATGGTAATAGTATGATCTCTGTCATTTGTTTGTAAAGTTCAGCGGGCAGTCCATCTGGACCTGGCGCCTTCCCATTTTTTTGGCTTCTAATCGCTTCCACAATCTCATTACAAGTTATTGGCTCTTCTAATGCTTTCCTTTGCTCTTCTGTTAATTTTATCCTGCTATATTTTCCTAAATATTCTTCCTGCGTTTCTTTGGGCACTTCTTTTTGTGAGTAAAGTTTTTGATAGAAATCCTTCACTATCTTCTTCAGTTCCTCATGGTCAAATTTATCTTTTCCATCTTTATCCTTTAAGCTTTGTATATGTGTTTTTTCTTTTTCTTTTCTAAGTCTGTATGCCAGCCATCTTCCTGGTTTGTTTACTGTTTCAAAGAAATTTGCCCTTGCAAATTTTATGTTTTTTGCTATTTCTTCTGCCCATAGCGTATTCAGATAATGTTGTTTCATTTTCAGCCTTGCCTTTAGGTCTTCCTTTTTTGGGTCTTGTTTTAAACCTTTTTCACATTCTTCTATAGACCTTACTGCTTCTTCTTTTTCCCGTTCTCTTTCTCTTTTCTACTGTGTCGCAAATCTAATTATTTGGCCTCTTAGAACAGCTTTGCCAGCATCCCATACAGTAGCCATAGGAATTTCTGGAGATATATTTTCCTTAAAGTAAAGCTTCATTTCCTCTTTGATTTGTTTCAAAAATGTTTCATTTTTCAGGAGAGATGTGTTTAGCTTCCATTGCCAGTTATTTCTTCTGTTTCCCAGACATATAAGTATGGGGTTGTGGTCAGCAAATGTATTAGGTAGAATTTCAATTTCCTTTACTTCTCTCATGATCTCTGATGTAAGCCAACACATATCTATTCTTGACCATGATTTATGTCTATCTGAGTAGAAGGTGTAATCTTGAGCAGAAGGATTCCTTACTCTCCATACATCTACAAGGCTTAATTCCTCTGCCAATTGCAAGAAGTCACGTGGCAATATATTTCGCCTGTTCTTTTTCCGTTTCCCTTGTGGTGTTTTTACATCCAAGCCCCTATCATATATGGCATTGAAGTCCCCTACAATTAAATTTTCCTGCTGGTTGGTTTTAAGCAATTCTTGTTCTAGTCTTTTATAGAATTTCTCCTGTTTCTCATTAGGGGCATATATATTGGTTATTAAAGTCTTTTTCCCATCTCTGTGTATTTGTAACATTAGGATTCTTGCATCTTCAGATGCATATATCAGTTTTGGGTTCCATTCCTTTTTGACATATATGGCCACACCTCTCTTCTTTTCCTTCAGATCCGAGGCTGCAAAGAGTTTTCCTAATTTAGTACAATTCAGTAGGTGTTCATCTTTTTTCTTCATGTGCGTCTCCTGTAGGCAGATGACATCTGCTTTTAATTTCCTTAATTGTAAAAATATTCTTTTTCTCTTCTGTCCTGAGTTCAGTCCATTAATATTGATTGAGACTAGCTTCAATTGTTTATTCAAGATTTCCATCCTTTTTATTATCTTTTATTTTCTCTTCCTCTCTCCTTTTCTGTTCTCTTGTGATGGCACGCTTTTGTTGTTCTTCTCTTGTCTCATGCTGCGATTTCCCCTTTCCTCTCCTCTGTTTTCCTTCCTCGCTATCAGAGGGTATATCTTCCCCTCTACTTCTTAGGAAATCTTCTGCCTTCATCACAGAATTGATTGTATATCTTTTAGGGCCAAGTTGAAAAAATATGCCTTCTGGTATCAGCCATTTATAAATAATTGAGTTTTCTCTTAAGTATTTTGCCAGAGCTGAGTATTTTTTCCTCCTTTGCCGCATTTCCCAGGGTACCTGTTTTAAAACTGTAATATCTTGATCTAAAATTTGGATTGGTTTTCCTTGTATTTCATTAAGCACCATATCTCTCATCGATCTCCTTGTGAATTTCAAGTGAATTTCCCTTGGTAATCTGTTCATTCTTGTGTAAGCTGAACTCACTCTGTAGACTGAATCAATTTGTGATAGGAACTCTTCCATTTTCAAATTCACAATTGGTGCCAATGATGTGCTTATCAAATCTGCCAGCTTCTCCCCTTTGGATTCTGGGACATTCTGCAATCTTATAAAATAAGCTGCTTTTTCCATTTCTAATGATATTATTCGATCTTCTTGTAACTTTTGCATATTTTCTATTACATCCATCCGATTCTCAGCTTTGACTGCTGCTTCCTTTCTTTCCTGTAGCTGTTCCGTATTTGTTTTCACCTGCTTATACAGATCATCAAACCTTGTGTTTGTGCCTTTCACCTCATTTGCCAATTGGTTTACTGTTTGGGTGAGTTGATTCATTGCTTCCTGCATCTGTTGCAGACTGTGTAATATTAAGCTCTCTGTTGAAGATTGTCCTACTAACTTTGTCATGCCTGTTGTCTCAGGAGAACTCTGGGGTGTAGTTTGAGGTGTCATTTGTGGTGTGGCCTTGCCTCTTCCTGTTGGTACCTTGAAAGCCATGTTGATAAATTATGTACTTTATATACTTTAGTCAATTAATCAATATTATCAGTTATCCCAAGAAACCTTAGGTACTACTAATTGAACCCTGTCTATAACATATAACAGCTACTAACACTGATATAAATCAAGTACTGTCAACTCTCCACTATTTTTCTTATGCTTAACAGTATATATTCAGTAAACTATGTGTCTAGAACTCTTAATATGATAGGTTTCCCCTTTAACTTTAAAGATTTCACGTAACAGATTATCTAGCTAACTGGCAATTTTATCTCCAACTAAGTATCCTTTTATCCCAACTCCAAATTCAGCCGCCCAGGTCTCTTTAGATTGCCAGCCAGAACTAATTTTTATATACACCTCCGATATTTCACCTTCCCAGGTCTTTCAGGCTGGTCTCTCACCTCCAATTTGAGCTATAAATAATCAGCTATAGAGTTTGGTAAACCCAAAAAATGTTTTTCCCTTTTTTCTGTTTTCTTAAAGATCCCTCTGTGGGTTTCAAAAGTTACTGTTCAACAATTATTTGTAATCCGTTGGTATGTCTCTTCAAAGTCTATTTAATTTCATTCTTCACAGTAGAGAAAGTGTGTTATTTATAATCCATCAATGCAGTGTGTCTCTTCCAGCTTTCTCCAACACCGTTATCTCCACTCTTCCAAGAGGGGGAAAAAAAAATATTCAAGGTCACCCGTACTGCTTCGAGTCTAAACAGTTCAGATAGTTCAGATAGTGGATTCACCAGGTGAAACTTGCATTCAATTAATGTACAGTACTCAAAATGGGTATTCCAATAGAACTAAGAAGCCATGCAAAAAGGGGAGTGGGGGGGAGGTTAAAGTCTTCTTTACTTTTAACTCTTATAAGTTTTCTCTCCTGTAAGAGCACACGTGCTTTATGCTTCTCAGTTCCTCACTTAGTAACTACTTAATAGCCCAATTTAAGTATATTGTCCTTGGATTTCAGTAAACAGTTCTCGGCTAATTGGCAATTCAAAAGTCTCTCTGCCGCTTGACTTTAGAGATTTTTTTCTCTCTCCTTCCAAAGTCTTTAATCAGCAGATCCACTTTTTTAACTTAAACAAAAGTTCTTAAAACAGATATACATACTCCTTAAGATCTTGCAATTGCTGTTACCACAGGAACTCTCCGACCGGGGCGTCAATAGCTTGCTTGGCTTTGTGCCTTCCCCATCTTGATCCTGAATAGCAGGCGATGTCCAGGGCGAGATCAAACTGCTTTAAGATAAAGCAGGCTCTCTTAGCCCCCAGCCCAAAAAGGAGGCGGGGCTTCGTCATGGCGAGGAAAGCAGCACTGTGAGGGAGCTCTGATGCTGTGAAAACCCCTTTGATCCAGAAGGACCACTGCCAGAGCAAAGAGGTCTGGACAGAGAGCTTACAGGAGAGTAAGCTTTCTCAACGAAGCTGGAACATGAGAATCTTGAGATCATTATCGGTTAGGATAAAAGAAAATTATTTTAAATTGGTTTCTAGATGGTACTTGACGCCAATTAGGTTGAATAGAATGAACGCTGAATATTCTAAGATGTGCTGGAAATGCAAAAAAATGATAGGTACATATATGCATCTCTGGTGGGAATGTGAAATAGTTCAAAAGTTTTGGAAAATGGTTTTTTTAGAGCTAAGTGAGATTATTCGAGTAGATATTGATTGTAATCCAGGGACAGCACTGTTATCATTGTCAACTAGTAAAGATTATGATGTTACAACAAAGGAACTAATAGCAAATCTTATGACAGCCGCTAGATTAATTATAGCAAGAAACTGGAAATCTAAACTAGATCTCAAGATGGAAGATTGGTATAACAAACTTTGGGATATAGCCATAAACAATAAATTGTCTTGTAGTTTAAAAGTTAAACGACAAGAAATGAAAAAAGACATTTTTATGACATTTGGGGAAAATTTATAGACTTTGTATTAGTAGAAGGGAAGGGGAAAGAACCGACGAATATTTCAAGACAGTTCTGGGGAAGAAGACTTTAAGAAGAATATTAGAACAACAGACGTTGGAGTAAAAAAGAAGAACTCATGGAAGAACTGGATGGTCCCGGGGGGGGGGGGATGCACTAGTATTGTTATTTGTTTGTTTGTCTTTTATTAAAAATTAAAATAAATAAGTAAATAAATAAATAAAAAGACACTGCTCAGCACTGTTTCAGACTGATAGGGCTGAAAGACAGATAGGGTCAGATAGGTACCTACAGAAAGACCTGCACTTGGAGAAAGAGAATCTGACAGAATCTGAGAGACTCAGATAGGGTCTGGCACCATCTAAGGGTAAGACAGATAGTACTAAAGGATTTTTAATGTCTGTGAGAAAACTAAGTGATTTAAATTTGTAAACTTAGGAACTGGGTGTGCATTTATTCAACTCGATTAGTGATCAACCTTGAGTGCGTGGGAGCTATATTCTCCTTTTGTTTATACTCCAACATGTTACCGTTAATGATTTTGATTCAACTTTGAAATCAATAAATTTCTTTTATTTTCATTCAACTTAAAAACAGTCTGAAGGCTTTAATTTACTAGCAAAGCTAGTTGGTGGCAGCAAAAGAGGAAAATCAGAAGCGGTGTTTGTCAATAGCCTGGGAAAGAGCCGGGGGCCAAACACATTAATGCAACAAGGTTGTGGTCTCATCACATATCTCTGTGAGTCACATGGATGGGCCCCATAGGATGATGTAGCCAAAGGGCTTGGAAATACAGTAGTCTCTCCTCCATCGCAGGGGTTAGGTTCGTTAACCACCCGCGGTAAATGAAAATTTGCAATATGTGGATGCTCTCATGGAGACGGCGTCCACACATTGTGTTGGGTCCGGAGTCCTTCACTGCAGCCACACCACCATGCCAGAAATCTGGCAAACAGGCTGATGGGCAAGGGGTGGTGTGGCTGGGAACGGATCCCTTTCCTTTAGCAAGAGCAGGAAGCTGGTGAAAGAAAGAGCTGCCTCGGCTAAAGGAAAGGCAGGCTGGCAAGCAGACAAGGGGCCCCCTTTCCCTTAGGTGGCTAAGGCAAAAGCAGGGAAGGCAAGGGAATGAGAGGAAACGAAAGAGAAGCCGCCGCCGCCGCCGCCGCTCCCGGTGAAGGGAAGGAACGTGTGGGTTGCTGGACTGTGGCCGTTTCTCCTCCTCCTTAAGTCAGTCCTCCAGCAGGCAAGCCAGCAAGCAAGTGGGGGAAAGCACCAAAATGTTTCCCCATTTGTTTACTTGCTTGCTGGCTTGCCCGCTGGAAGGAGCCACCGGCAGGACAGAAACTCACCCGGATAAGAGCCTCTGGAGGGAAAGAAAAGAGCGGAGCGACACTCTTAGCGGACTCTCTAGGCATGCAGACACAATCGTTTTAACCCTTTGGAGGATTTTCCCCTGTCTTTGGGGCTGAGGCTTTCAGAGTCCTCCGCCTTGGAGGAAGATGAAAGCAGTGCCTCGCAAGTGCCCTGTCTTTGGTGCCAGCGGCCAGGAGCCCACTGAGTTCAGCTTGGGGAGGTGGGGGATGGGAGGGGCGCATCACAAATTAGCGATATACTGGGACCGCAGTCCATGAACCGCGATGTGGGGAGGGATTACTGTAAGGGGGGAGGGGGTTATGTAAAAATCTGTATCAGTTCCACACGTGAGCTGGAAAAGTTTGAATTCTTTACCATAATGTATGCATTCCTATTCAAGAACTTGATGAACTTCTCCAGGCACCAAAAGCAGCATTTGAGGCAGGTCAAGAGGAACTTGGCAAACTTGTTCTCCGCAGCTAAGACAAGAAGAGCAATATGGAACAGGAAGGTTATTTCCCCCTATTTCTCAGAGTGGATAAAGCCACATGGGTATAATTTGCATACAGGCACAAAACTTGGAATGAACTTTAAAATAAGGAAAACGCAACCCTGTAAAATTCAACTTTATGCATAAAGCAAAATCACAACTTCCAGACCCCCATCATTTAAAAAAAGCGTACACCTACAAACACGAAAATTATTACACTTTGATTCAAAGTTTAGTAATAAGTGTTCCTAAACATTCAAGGCGATTGGGGGAAAATTCCTGCTTGTGTATGCAAGGCACAGGATTAATAAAACAAAAAAGCAGAATCCCAGAGAAATCTTAAGTGTCTCATGAGCAACCTGCAAAGTTTCCTCTTTTTTTGGACTGAAATTCCAAGAATATGTTCGCCATCATGGCTCCCCCAAAGTAACTCCTCCAAGCTCCGGTTCAGAGGCTGGGGCACTGAGCTCCTGTGAAGTTCCCATCATGCTTTTCCTTTTGACGTACAGAGATGTTACTCTCCCTGTATGCTTCTTTTTGCTCACATTCTGAATATGGACAAAAAGAAGCATACAGTGCAGTGATGGTGAACCTTTTAAAGACCAAGTGCCCAAACTGCAATTCAAAACCCACTAATTTTTCACAAAGTGCCAATATAGCAATTTAACCTGAATACTGGTGGCTTCAAAAAGGCTGTGAAGGGGCGATGTTGGGTGCCCACAGAAAGGGTTCCGAGTGACACCTCTGGCACCAGTGTCAGAGGTTCACCAACACTAATACAGCATGATACGCACATCTGCAGGTCCTTGGCAAAAAGCTTCCCAATGTTTCAAAAATTGACACTTCATGTGGTAGATTTGGGCAAGTGGGTATAAAAACTGTATCTATATCACTGACTTGCATACATACCTTTTTGACACAACTTTGGTTCCATTTGGTGATACTTCTAGCCAAAAAGTTAACAATGCTCTTTGGACCAGCAGCAACCCAGCAGTAATCCAGGATTCAAAAATCTTCTTGTGGAAATATGAGACAAGTGGCTTAAAAAATCAAAAAGGAGCCCTAAGGCTTTGTGTTTATTTTGTCTGTGGCAAAAAAAAACTAGTCCAGAAAATAAACCTTTGGAGATGGAGGACTTGAACTGTGCTAGGTCCCAGGCCAATTTGTAGCCACCCCTCCCTCTTAACATGCTCTCTGCGCCAACTGTCCCCATCCAGTACCTTTCAACCTATGATCCAAGTATTCCAGAATGACACGAATAATCTGGACAATAGCGAGAATCAGAGATCCAAAGGCCAGCGAGCCAGTGTGATACCTGCCAGGAAATATTATGAGCAAAGAAAATGCATTAATAGAGGTTTCATAATAATTCAGAATTCTTTCCTGGGATAAACAAAACGGAGCCCTTTTATATCAGGCTCAGCCTATATTGTTGGGGGGGCTGAGATGCCTGCTTGTCTAGCCCCATCAGCCAAATATTGGAAATTACATTTTGAAATCCAGACCTTATCTTAGGTTATCAGCAGATTTCCCAAAGCTCCTGGTCTGCTATTTTGACTCATCCATTCTAGTTGGTTTTAATTACAGTCGTCTCCCGCTATATTGCGGTTCATACACTGCGGTCCCGGTATATCGCAGGACCACAGTATATGAAGGCAATGGCTCCTGGGGCAAGCTGTGTGGGCCTGTTTGCGGCCTCTTGCACTTACCCCAGGCCTGGCGCTGCCCTGAACAGACCTCCAACGGGCTTCCTGGGCCTGTCAGAGTTCCCAGAAGTGGTTTCCATTGAACTTGGAGTGGCTTCCGAAAAACCACAAGTGATTTACAGTTAACTGGAAACCACTTATGAAGCCTCCAACAGGACTGGGAAGCCCGTCAGAGGCCTGCTCAGGGCAGCGCCAGGCCTGGGGCAATTGCAGGAAACCCCAACAGATCCCCCAGTCCCATCCCAACCAGCATCCCCATATCGCGGTTTTCCCTTTATTGCGAGTCAGGACGGGTCCCTAACCCCTATGATAGGCAGCATGAGGCCCCTGCAAGGAACTCACAAAAGGCTTCTAAATTTTTGGAAATAAGCTGGGCTCCTCTGTGACCCTGCTTTGGAATCCAAGGCCTTCGTAGATTGTCTGCCTTGACAGGCTCATCTGCATCAAGACGTTCAGGGCTGTCACCGTTCAGACAAAGATAAAAGGCTTCAAGGAGCTTCTGTTCTCAAAGTTCCTTTTTTGGGCTACAGTTCTCAAAATCCCCAGACTGGCTCGGATCTCTGGAGCTACAGACAAAGAAAGGAACTTTTCCAAGATCTCTTTTTAAACAAGTCATGATCAAGGCTCCTTTGAACTCCCGGCTCCTGAAAAATCAGGAGTTTATACCATGGCTTCCACTCTTTCCATGATGGCATAATGCTTTGCTGCTTCCCAATCCGCAAGGATACCCCCACCTGCTCTCAGGGCACAGATACTCCAACACTGAGCTGCAAGAAGTGATGCATCCCTTTCTTATCCAGATGTCCTCATCTGTTAGACCTCCCATCTTCATCAACCCCTTCTTTATTCTTTCAGAGACTGAGGTTGCGGGCTGTCCACAATGCATGCGGTGTGCTCCCTTTCTCCTCCTTCTACACCCCGTGTATTACCTGAGCGCTCGGCCAAAAGAGGAGAAGAGGGGGAAGGCTGGCATGTCATCAGGTTTTTTGAAGGCCCAGTAGTAGGAGGCAAAGGCTCCCGCCAGCGTGACTTGTCCCAAGGCAATGACAAAATTGGCCAGCCAGAAGAACATGAAGGCATTGTAGATCTGGAAGATGATGAGGTATTTGTGGTAGGCCGTCTCACCGCCATAGAAGGCAAACTGGCAACGAGCGTCTGGGCACTGCTTGGTGACGTTGGAGGTACTGAAAGTCTGAAAGGAGGGAAGACAGAGTAACTTTCGGAACTCTTGACAGCCAGGAACAGACATTCAGGCACCCTCCTTGTGAAGGAACAGCCACGCGTGACTCTTTTGGTCTGCACTATGTTTCAGACATACTCGTTTATAGCAAGGCTGTAAATCAACAACTAAATGGAATTTGGGGGCTGATTTTCGGCCCTGGGACCCTGTGCCTACACAGAGTTAAAAAAAAAATAGAGCAAACCTTGAAAAACAAAACTGGAAATGGCATTGCAAATTTGACTTCTGGTTCTGAAAAACAGGTTTGATTGTTTTCAGTGAAACAGTTCAGGGAACCTGTTTAAAAAAACCAATTTAAGTAGCCAGTCACCTTTATTTGCTGGGAAACGTGAAGTCCAGGAAAGGATCCAAGTTTCCAAGAAATGTCTTAGGGTAGATTCACATTTTTCTCCATCCTTGAGTTATAGGTAAGCCATTCTTATGACTCCATTTCAACTCAAGCCCATGTAGGAATTACTCTGCCACATCCCAAGGATATTCAGGATAGTCCACAGGGGTTCTCTCATTTTATCCACAAAACAGCCCTGACAAACCTGAAAGGCTGAGTACAAACTAATTTCTCCAAGGTAACCCAGTATGCTTCTCAAATTTACAGGGATCAGGACTCATCCTTGCACTACAAGTGTACACAAAGTGCAAGGATGGATGAGTCCATCTCATACTCCACACGGAAACGTTTCCCTGTGGGACTGCAACTCCCTGAGCTGAGTTGTAGTCCAAAAAAGGAAGCTGGTCCCAAACATGGTATCTCCAATCTCTTCAAGTAATGACCAGTTAAAATATAAATGTGGTCTTCCACATTCAAGAGCATTCAAGTGCAGCGCCTTCAAAATTTCAGCTCTCAGAGGTGATGCACAATGGTGGACAGATTGGCAGGACACAAGGAAGGGCTCCAATGTCCCTGTGCCAAATGCATCAGAGTACCCTAATCCATGTTACCCAGGAGGGTAGAGGAAATGAGGCTGGGATGTGCAGCTCACAAAGGAGCCCATAATGCTTCCGGGAGCTCTGGTTCACAAGTGGAGGCTTGCTGCTTCATTCTACATGCAGTTAGGGCTTCTGAGCAATCTTCCAGGGCAGCACCATGTAGAAAGCATAGCAGTAATTCTGGAAACATCTGCCCAGACCCATTACGGTGGCTGAAACTGTTCCATTAGTACAGTGGTTCCCAACCTTCCTAACGCTGTGACCCTTTAATACAGTTCCTCATGTCGTGGTGACCCCCTTGCCCTGTGTGGAAGAGTCCACAAGCCCCCCTTTGGCAGGCCACTGCCCCAGGTGCCATAGAGAACTTTCCTCTACAGGCACGCTCAGCCAATCGCAGCCTCCGGTGCCGTTGACTGACATCGCCTCCAACCTATCAAGCCGTAACTCACTCTTTCCCCCCTTCCTCCTCCCCTCCTCCAGACCCAAGCCGTTTGTGCCTTTTTCTTCACTGGCTCATGGCGACCCCAGTGAAATGGTCATTCAACCCCCAAAGGGGTCCAGACCCCCTAGTTGGGAACCACTGCGTTAATAGCTATTTCAAATTGTCTTCACCTCTGGATTGCAGGACTGTCCAGCGTATTTGCATTCTGTCTCGTTAAACACCTTGTAGACCGCTTCGTTGGAGGTAGACAAGAAACTGGGAGCCGTCAAGGAGCTCTGCTTGATAGACTTTGGCAGCCCACTCCCGCTTGGCCGCTGAGCCTCTGAGGACCAAGCTGCCTGCTAGCATCCCGCCGCCCCTCCGTTTGCCAAGGCCAGGGTGCGGGGTGAAGGGGGGGTGAGAAGAAGGATACACGGCAGTGCTGGCCCAATAGGCAATGCAAAGACAGACGAGGAAGAAAGTGCAGAGGGGAAACAGCAAGGACGTCATGATGTGACCGATGGCCCTGCCAAAGAGAGAAGGAAGTGGGAGGGAGAAACAAAGGTCATTTCCAAGGTCTCACTCGTCCAATTGGAATAACAAAGCCCACTGCACATATTACCAAGTGTGGAACGGCTGCCTGTCATGCCCAGGCTGCAAATAATCTTCCAATTTCGGCTAGTGTATTGCTACCTTGTCTGCATGCCTTAGCTACGCTCATGATACAGTTCTGTCAAGAACAGCCGTCTTGCAACCCCTTGGAAATAAAAACAGCATTTTTTATTTGAAATCGACACACTAGCTAATCATTTCTATGACAAGAGAAGAAAAGTACTTCTTGAGCTATTTTATTTCCCTTTTGATGCTTGGTCATCCTGCTAGATTTCCCAGTGGCAAAGGATCAGAGAGAACAATTCATCCTCAGGAATGACACGCAAGAGCCTTGCATTTGTGTGCATGTGTGCGCGCGCGTAGGTCTAAGTAAGCCTTGCAAGAGAATCCACTTGGCACAGCCTCCTGAGAGCCTCACCTGCTGGCTTCTTTGATAAGTGAAATGGCAATGAGGATCCTCTTGCGCAAGAAGATCAGCAGTAGGATGATGACAACTTCCATAATGCAGAGGATGATCACTGGATGAGAAAGCAAGAGTCAGGTGTTTGTGTGGGGCGGAATAGAGCTGTTGGAGAAGAGGTGCCCCACAGGTCCTAAAGGAAGTTAGTTCCTCTGGGAAGAGAGCAAAACAGAAGCTGCCAACTTGGAAGGACTCTTGAAATGACTCAAGAGTAAATCAAGGTGAGCAACTGCGGCTCTTCAGTTGTTCCTGTGTGGCAGCTCCCGTCAGCCAACTGTATGGGACCACAAGTGTTCTAATCTAATAACATCTCAAGGGTTACACCGGCACGCCCTTGGTCTACATGGAAGCTAAGGAGATACTCTTTCTTTCCTCCCTTCTTCCTGACCCTTCAGTACCACACAGGAGTCCTTGTCTTACAACAAGACATTAGAGGAGACAGAACAGGATACTTACTGAAAGCCAGCCAGGTTTGTTTCAGGTGAAGATAGACACGGAGATCTGTCTGGAATCCAAGCTCTATCAAGGAAACATCAGACCCAGACTGTCCTTTCAGCTGGTCATATTCCATGTAGCAATGGAAGATCCCTGCAAGAGGAAGGCAGCGGTCAAAGTGATACCCAGGAGAGGGCTGTTAGCCCAGATCCACTTGTTAGTTCTAACCAGAGTGGACCACTTCATCCAGGCATGCCCAGACTTCGGCCCTCCTGATGTTTTGGACCACAACTCCCAGAATTCTAAGCTTAGATTGCCAATGGCAAAGGACTGTGGGAGTTGCGGTCCAAAACATTGATTAGAACTTGGCAAGCTAACACTTACAAAATGGCTATTGATTCACTGAGTCTACTCAGGTGAGGAATAACAAACAGATTTAGGGCATATGTCTACCAAGGCTCATCTGAGTGGCAGTGAACAAGCTGTCTAGTGCCATAAGGGGAGGCGGACAGGAGGCTTCAACGCCAAGGGTTTTTGAGCTTTGGTAAGAGGTTGCGAGGTTCCATTGGGCATCCACCTTATGTGCCAGATTCCTGGCTTAATTAAACTCACCATATCCAAGCACCAGGATCACCAGGACAATCATCACCCAGACCATGATTCCTGCCAGGAACCGGAGCAAGACAATAAAGATGAGGCTGACCACCATGGAAATCACCAGACCTCTGCAGATAGAAGACCACAAGGAAGTTCTCAGCCAACCTTCCACTGCCAAGCAAAGAGCTTTGCTTCTTCCATGTTCAGTTACCTTACATACCACAAAGAAACATGATGGTGGATTAAGAGTGTCTCAGAAACAGCTGATTTTGGCAGCTTGGCAGCCTTGGCTGGTGGTTGATTGAAGGGGTTTCCTGCCAACCCAGCAAAGGTGTGTGTGTGGGGGAGCTCTTCCCCTGCTTTGTTGGGTCGGGGCAGGCTTCCCATGGAAATGTATTGGAAACCAATAAATCCACCCCCCCCCCATTTTGGCATTTTTTGATCTCTGGAACACATTAATTGGTTTTCAATGCATTCCTATGGGAAACCACATTTTGAATTATGAAAATTTTGAGGTACACAAATTCCATTGGAATTGATTAATTTTGTAATTCAAGGCATCACTGTACTTATGTTTTCACGGGTGTGGTCAAACATCTCAACAGCTTGGGACCAACTGGAGAGCAGCAGAATTAGCAGTGCAAATTATAAAAGGAACAAAAGTTCAGTATAGACTGCAAAAGGAATGAGGAACAAAATGGACAATGAAGCATTAGCAATAAATTAGGGAGAAAGTGAGGGGCCTTTGTAAGACAAGAAGTCAAAGGAGCAGCAGGGGTCAAGGATGGATAGAAATCTCACAGCATAGTCTGAACACTCTAGTGGCAACTACAGGCAACTATAAAAAAGCTCAATTAAGCATAATAAGAAACTACAGTGGACCTTTGTATAACAAATAGCTTGTATAACATAAAATCTGTACAACATAAAAAATTCTGGAGATAAGGGAAATTTGCTTAACATAATCGCCTATGCGGAAAATCTATACAACATAAAAATGGGATAACCCCATTTTCAATGCATTCCTATGGGAACTTGTATAAAGGAAAATTTGCTTAACATAATTTCATTTGGAACGAATTAATTCCTTTATACAAGGTACCACTGTATCTCACTCTCTCTATAACAAAAATGAATATGAAAAAGTTGCAGCACCTTAAAGATTATATAGTAGTTATTTCAGAATGTATTTTCACGGATTACAATCCACTTCCTCAAACATAGGATGCAGTGGCTGAAATCATGTTGTTTTATAATACATTCAGAGGACAAATGATGTAAGATCCGGTCTCTTCGAGGTGGCAATTAATGAGCCACCACTGAGTATTCTTGAAGGTGTGGAAGTGGATGCCACTAGCTTAGCATGTGCTCAAGAATCCCAGTGAGGACTTGTTAATTCCCAGCTAGAAGCAAATGAATGTTAATGCTATTTGCCTCGTGCATGCATAACAAAACAATAGCATTTCAGCCTCTATTTAAGGAAGTGGCATGTAATCCATGGAAGCCTATACTGAAATAAATCTGCAATCTTCAAAGTGCATCAACCCTTTTTAAAGTAATTATTATGCATACTGAAACAGGCTAACATTGGTACCTTGCTCAATCTCGCTTTCTGTAAACTAAATGTTATTATGGATGCCTAAGGACAACCTCCGGGCTGGAGAGAGAGGCAGGATCTCTCTCAATGCCATCTGAGGGGAATCGTAAGCAGGTGAAGACATCTGCTTGGGATGAAGCAACTGATGAGCCACTGTGTGAGAGAGAATGCTGGACTGGATGGGCTGTGGCCTGTCCCAGCAAGGGTGTTCTTATGTTCTTAACTATTACAATCGCAAGTGTGAGAAAGATAAAAGTGCTATCAAGGGACGTTTCACGCTAATCCTAACCCAGGACTTGTTGAATTCCAGAGATCAGCCCCCCTGTCAACTCGGTTGAGACAATGATAATTTGTGAATGCCCACAAGAAATGGAAAATCCAGGAAATACAGAGAGCCCAGGAATCAGTGGAAAGTGAAGCACACGGAATCAAATCTAAGAGAAGAAAAGTGGAAAGAGAAGGGAAGGAGGTGGAGCAGACAACCAAAGAAGTCTCAGGAAAGGATGGACCAGAAGAAGGAGAAAGAGAAGAAGATGAAATTTGGGGTAATGGGGTGGAGGATTTTAACTCTTAGTCTGCTGAGACAGAAAAAAGTAGAGAAGAAGGACACCAGGAAAAGTGGAAGTCTATAGAGAAAGGAGACCCCTGAATTAGAGGGAATGTCGCATTTATAATTTCCAAAGTGGAGGCAAAATAATTCAGTGCACAACAAAAGCCCTTCCTCCTGGGGAGAAAAGGAAAGAAGAGTGAGACAATGACCGATCTAGGGGCAAAAGGGACCAAAGATATTAACTCCTGCCAGTCTATCCTGGCCCAATACCGAAGAGAAGGCTTGCCAAACTCACAGGCACTTTTTTAAGGGGTGCGGTGGGGAATTAAGGGAGAATCTATCTATCTGTATTCATTGTCTTCATATAAGCCATCCCTGCTGTGGCATGGGGAGCCATGCACCAACTCAACAGGGCCACTTCACAGTTGGCTAGATAACCCATATCCCTGACCAACCCCACCACCCCAGAAGAGAGGAGACTGGAAATCAAGAAAATGGAACTGAGTGCACCTAGGCAAGGATGAAAAATAGCTGCTTGTTATATTCCCTTTTAATAAACCCAGTTGATGCTACTGTAATGGAACAGAATATGAAAGAAGGGTTCCCCACTGAAACAGCAGTAGCTGAGGGGGTGCACATTAAGTATACATGCCATATGTCATCTGCTGCTGGAAGTGGATTACTGGACATCTGGTGTAATTAGGTTTCCTAGTTATATAAGCTCTGCACAACCTAACCAAGTCCTAATCTTCTGACGGTCATGTTCCCTTAATGACACATCTCACTGAAAGATTTCAACTCCTGCCATGACTACAAATGCAAAACCAGGTGTTCTTATGTTCTAATGAAGTAAAGCTATTTCAACTAGGAGTATATAAATCAACCATATTAATCTCATGATTTAATAGGAATCTACATATGCTTGACCAATCTACCCTCTCTGGCAGGACAAAGCAAGACCAGCTAACCTAAATCAAATCAGTCAAAATGTATTGACTCTTGGCTCACTAGGAAGTCAGGGGACACCCCCGATCAAATTGTACAGAGGTCAATACCTGAACAAACACACTCACTGCCCTGCCAGATCGATGCAGAACCCTTTCTTCTCAATGCTAAGAAAGTCTTTATCTTCAGTGCTTTAATCCAAGCCTGGCCCATGTCAATTTACGAAGTTGGCCACAACAAGCCTGTTGGAGACACTTAGGCATCAAGGAACAGGTCAAAAACTAGCACATGCTACAGATGTTGACAATGGGAGAACTGGACCTCTTTTATTACACTCCTTAGCTTTTTTTTTCTTGTCCTGCCTTTGAGAAAAGCACACACTGGTTAATTATGCAATCTATAGCTCAGCTCGACTCTCTGCTTACATTATTATCCAGTACCAGGAGACGGTGTAATCTTCAAAAATCTTCATAGCCACTTGTCTTGCCTCGAGAACCACATTTGCCTTCCTGAAAACGAAAACAGCCAGCAGTAAGCAAAGAGGAGGTAAGGGCGTGGTTTCCATTCTGTTTGATCTGGTGGCTCGCAGAGCATCAAGTGGGCTTGACAAATAAAAGCATGGAGCTCACATTTTTCTAGATAAGGGTGTGTACCTTTGGCTACCCTCTGCTCTTCTGCTGCAGGCCTGCAGAAAACTTTGCTCCTTGTCTAGGCCACCCATTCCTCTAAGTTGTCTTGTGACATTTTAGCTGTCACCTAGACCAGGCCAAGAGAACCTGCAGCATTCCAAAATATATTTGAGCAACTCGCATCAGCCTCAGTCAGGTGTGACCAACAGTCCCAGGAGATGGGAGAGACCAGGTACTCCAATTATTGTCCATTGTGGCCCTAAAGGCATTAGTAGAGTGCAATTCTAAGGATTTCACATCACTAACTAAGTAACTAGGGCTGCTGCAGTCCAACATCTCAGGAGCCATTGTTATTTGGCCTTGGCGTAGAGGCTCCGCTGTACTGACCCTGATTTGTAAAATGTGAAATGATTGATCTAGAGCTTGTCTTGTCTGCAAACCATGTAATTTATTTTATATTTATTTAAAATTTATATAACAAAGCTGTAATGTTCAAATGCAAGTCTTCTATGCCCAAAAGCTTGCTTGCCCACTTGTCCCTCTATTGCCTGCTTCTACATTCCTCACTCTCACCCTGCTTTTTGGATTCTCAATTAAACAGGAGAAGCTGGTACAGATCTGAACACTACACCTGCTTAAGCAAACTAAGCTTGTAGTTTCCACAGAGCATTCCAGTTAGATAGACAGACAGTTTCCAACAGCTCCAGGAAGCTCTTAATCAGGGCAGAAGCTGAGAATTATTTTGGCACAATACGCCTATTCTATACGTCTGTGGTGTGTGATAGATACTATCATAAAATAATTATTTCAGTTGATAGGTGCAATAGGACAATGAAAAAAGAGCCTCAAAGCTAAATTTAGACTGTTAGAACTCTTTGATTAAACATTTAGAGTGTTCAATCAAAAAATAATTAGACAAAGGTCATGTTAATTTTTTTTAAAAAAATCCAATAACCCCAAATCCACAATGAAAGCTCCAGAATACCTATGGCACTTCTCCATGCAGTGGCATAGGATGGGTTGCCACCACATGGAGCAAGGCAAGTACTGCACCCCCTAACCTGTGGACAACAACTCCCAGGATCTCCCTAACCAGTGGGAATCATGTAGTTCAAGGAAGTAACTACCCCCCCCCACACACACACACCAGCACAGATCTCTCTTTGGTCCTGCTTAACCCCCCTTTCCCCTCCAGTTTTGACCAATGCTGAGGCTAAGAACAACAAATTCCCCCACAGAATGTCTCCACAGGGTGGATGCTGGACTGGACCCACCACCATCTCACCTGCGCTATGCCTCAAACCCCTCTGAGCCGAGGTATCCCTCACATGGCTGGGTGGAGGGAGAAATGGCACACCCCTTCATTTGCACCACAATCAGTCACCAGCAGCTCTGCTCTAATCAGTGTGCCCATGGAGCCACCCAGAAGTGGGCACTTGTCTGGGTGCAGTCCGGGAGTTGGGGGTCTGCAAGGCATGCAAAGGAACTTTACGAAGGGGCTGCAGAGGCAAAGGGGGGGTTGCTGAAGGGGAGGACGCCCATATAGGTTGTCAGGGTGGGGTGAGATAGTCCACTCCATCCACCTGGTTCTTTCTCCTCTGGCCACCCCTACCCATGGGGTTATCTCATTTCCACTGACCTCCAGGGAAAGAGGGGGTAGCTGCCCTGGAATGCAATTCTCCCTGCAGGACCTAACTAAGCGAAGTACTCCCTCGCCCACTTCTAAGCAAGGGTCCCTTACTTCCTCTCACCCCCTGAGAAGAAAGTCAATGTATTCAACATATTTAAGGCTCTATGCCAGTGATGGTGAATCTATGGCACAGGTGCCAAAGGTGGCACGCAGAGCCCTTTCTGTGGGCACCCGACATTGCCCCTTCATAGCCACGGCACTTTCCCCTCTGCTCATTGCACACCACTGAATTCCATGCAGAGAGCCAGGAGAAAGGGAGGCAGTGGATCATGGGCTCGTTCGTCGCCCCAGTTTACTCTCCAGCCACGCCACTCTGGGCATCCCAAAAGCGGCGTGGCCGGGGAATAAACTTGGGCTACGAAGGAACCCACAACCGCTGCCTCCCCTTTGCTTGGTTCTCTGCATGGAGCCATTTTGGCAGTCTCAAAATGGCTCCATGGAGAGACCCAGGCAAAGGACAGGCAGTAGTTTGAGGTAGCTAGCACTCCTGCTCTTCGATCCTCGCTTTCCTGAACGTTAGCACTTTGTAACCTGGGGTACCACTATAGTCAGGTTAAATTGCCGTATTGGCAATTTGTGAAAAATAAGTGGGTTTTGAATCGCAGTTTGGGCCCTCGGTCTCTAAAAGGTTCACCATCACTGCTCTATGCCCGTCCAACAGTTTTGTCAGCAGCCCAGGTGGAGCCATTCTCTCAGCAGTCCCAACAAAGCAGTCCTCCCATGAAATTCTCTCAGCATATCTCCCAACTGCCTCATGTTACAATTTTTCCATCTGAAACTCTCCTTGCCTGAGCCCCCCCCCCCAAAAAAAAATCATCAAAACGTTCTGGGAACAAGCAACATAAATAAGAATATTAAGAAATTAAATGGACTTAGTAAACCCTGCGCAACATATTATCCTGGAATAACTCAGCACTACTAAGGTCGTCACCCAGTCTCGCCCCATCCCAAGAAAACAAACTTACAAACAACTCACTTGGCACCTTCCACAAGATCTGTCACATTTCTTTTCTTCCCATTTTCATCATCAAACGTGGTCTCGTTTCCAACCATGATGACCCCTTTCTTAGCATTGACTGCAGGTAAACATCTACGAGCCACTGTGGATCACAAACCCAAAAGAGAGATCAGAGCAGCCGGGGAAACCGATGTCCCGGTTCTCCTTTGCTGGGGAAAACTCCCTACTTCTGGGAGGATAAAATGAAAGCCATGGCTGCCACACTGCCTGGCAGGGAAAAAATTCTGCTGGGCAAATAAGGAGGCAAAGAGAGGGGCCCTGGCTCCTTTATTTGTGATATCTCAGACAGAGAAGTAAGGGAAATCTGTATTTAAGTTGAACAGGATTGCTATCAAGCATTTTCCTGAGCCAGGGCTTTCAGGACTGCAGCATAAAATGCCTCCCGGGTATGCACTCCATCAAGGGAGGGCTTGAGCATTTTTTTAAAAAATAATCTTATTAAAGAAAATTATACATGACAAGACAACCATTAATTGAAACATATCCCATTTAAAATAGCCCTATTAATTCAAAGTAAGGGGAATAAAAGGAAAGGAAAATAGAAACAACAATCAAAAAACGGAATAGACAGAAAAACAACTACTACATAAAACGCTTTTACACGGCCCCTAAGATCCGCTGGCAACTTAAATTTGGACCAGAGATTTTGGGGGTTTGCTCCTTTTGCTGTGTTCCCACCCCTCCGCACGCCATTGCTCCTGTCTGCGGTGAGGGGAGAAAAGAATGCAGGCTCACCTCCGTCTGCCATCGGGAGCAGCCCGGAAGCATTCCAGTCTCTTAAAGGGGCGCGGGGCAAAAAAAACCAAATAGAAGGTGAGGACAACCCGGCTCTCACTACTTTACAATCTGCATCGGAATTTTTTTTACCTCCGGAGACCAGGTACTTTTAAAATGTGCTGGGGCGCACTTAGGTGGGTGTGGTCGTACTTATTTTTTTTTAAAGTGCTCAGATGGTGGGAAAACAATTTTAAGCTCCACATCTGGGAGCCCTATGCCTCGGATTTTAGGGGCCGTGTAAAAGCACCCATAATCTTAGGCAAGTGTGCACCCTTCAATGTTGGGCCTTAGAAATAATGACTGCGAGCTGAGAGACAGGCCTGCACAGGTATGAGGTATGAGTTGGATGTGATTGATATAGAAGGAAGGAAGGAGTAGCCTGATGTTACTGGTCCCTCCAAGCCACTTTTAATTCAAATTATGAGTATCAGTGGCAAGTAAAACAAATGCTAAATCCTAGTCTAGTTTAAGAAATTGTGGTGAGCTTTTTCTGTGCATTACAGATGCACATAGAAGCTGGAAGGGGCTTTGGCACCCATCTTGTCCAATGCTGGGTACTCCCTCAGCTGACATACCAATGCAAGCCTTGGAGCCAAGGTTATATAATGTAATATACTGTACAGTATATGAACCAGGGCAGCACATTCAATGTTAATACCTTAGGGACATCCTCAAGCACAAGATAAAGTCATTAAGCACATGTAACAGTGTAGTCAATTGATAATCTGAGGCCTTGATTATAGGCAAAAGTGCATTTACCTTTAAAATAATGACCCATTATGCAAATGCAGATTACTTTGCCAGGGTAGCATGTTTCATAGGTAGAATATGAGCTAATATACTGTTCTGCTAGAGGATTGTTCAAAACAGCATGCACATGAAACACAATTTATGTTAGGGGTGTCCAAACTTTTTGAAAGGAGGGACAGATTTGGTGGCTGAGAATGTGTCAGGGGCCGGTTGCTCCCCGAACCTGCCACCCCACTGCAAGCCCAACCCACTGACCCATAAGCTCCACCCACTGACCCCTTGCAACCCCACCCGCAGAAAGGAAGGTGGGGACCAAGGGAGGGAGGAAGGTGGAAACCAAGAGAGGAAGGAAGGAAAGTGGGGAACAAGGAAGGGAGGGAGGGAGGGAGGTGGGGACCAAGGAAGGAAGGAAGGAAGGAAGGAAGGAAGGTGGGGACCAAGGGAGGGAGGAAGGAAGGAAGGTGGGGACCAAAGGAAGCACAGGGAGCCGTGGCCACAGGTCGCCCCTTGGAAGAGGCGATCTGTGCGACCTTGCACCCCCCCAAGCTCCCCAGCGGTGGCGACGGTTCACCTGCCAGCCCACCCCAAAGGTCCTTGGCGGTGGCAGAGGCCCGCTGGCCTGCCCACCCCCACACTTTCCCCTGCAGTGCCAGTGGCGGCAGACCGCCCATCCGCCCAAGCTTCCCAGTGGTGTCAGTGTTGGCAGAAGATTTTTTTTTAAAAAAAAAAAACATGGGGCGAAGGAGGGGGAGGGAGGGAGGGGCCAGCCAGCCGCGGGCCACTCAGAATGGCCTGGCGGGCCGGATTTGCCCGCCCCCCCCCCCGGGCCGGACTTTGGGCAGGCCTGATTTATGTTATTCATTGCCGCATATGTGCACCTCCATTGCTACAAATTGCACCTCAGGGTAACCAGCAGAGGTGGTCGGAATGAGGGAGGGCCGGTGTGTTGGCAAGTTGTCTGTAAAAAGCTTGGCTGCTTCTGCCTCTTTAAAAATGCTTTTGCTGGTCTCTGGAAGGCAGAGAGACGGGGGACCTCCATCAGCAGACAGGGGTGATGGGCAATGCTGCATCTTGGAGTGCTCCTGCCCAGGAAATGCTTATGCTAGCTTTTGATGTGTGTCGGGTCCACACAGGGAAAGATGGCAGGTTGGTCTCCATGGAGGCAGAGGGGGATGGGAGCTGGGGATGAAAGCTCATGCCTTCTGTGAGCCCCAGCTACCAAGAATCCACCTCCCTTTGGAGCAAAGGACAGGAAAGGGGGAGCCAAGAAACTCTCTGCTTACATAGAGAAATGGCCTGGAAGTTGTGGAAAAGGATACGATTATCGGGAAACTTAAAGGATCAATCCATGGAAACAAACACGTGACAGCTGGGACTTGTTCTACAGAGGGATTTGTAAAAAGCCATGAAAGAGGACTGGGGGGAGGCGGGGAGGTTAATAGAAACAGATGATGACGAGAACTATTAAGAGCAACAAGTATTTGATATGGGTCTAACACAGTACAAAAGTAATAGGCTTAAAAAGAGATGTAACAAAGAATGTGATTGTACCCTTCCACCCAACCCCATTTTCTCCTTCCCCTGTTTTTCTCCTATATACCTTTCCTCCCTCCCACCTGATTCACCTTGTTCCTTCCTTCCTCTCTTCGCATGACAAAAAGAATAATAAATAAAACACTATTTATTTATCACCTCAAATGTATCAAAGCAAAAGAGGGGGTTTTGCCTGTGGCCTAGTTTTGCACCTCAAATGTATTTTAACTTCACACATTCATACACAACTTCTGGTAACTGAGCCAGATATTATACTAATAAAAAAGCCAGACCAGTTTTGATCACTAGGTGAGCTGCTAACCTTCATGATGGTTCATTACTCCCATGATAAGCGGAGGTATCAAAAGCACAAGACAAGACATGTGTTGGACCCTGAAATTTTGCACTAGCAAAACTGGTTGTTAATTGAGGTTTTTTTGTTTTGTTTTTTTGCAAATACAAAGTCAAATGAACTCTATGTAGCCAACACTAATTCATTCCAAGAGATCCACTTGGATTTTCTGAATGTTTGGAAATATTTCACAAGAAAGCAGGTAGGATGCCATTGGAAAGGTAATTTTAAAAAAGCTGAGTGTGCTTGCTTATATACCGCCCTATCGCGCTTCAAGCACTCTCTGAGAGGTTTACAACTAACAATGCAGGCTACACATTGGCTACACATTCCCCCTCCCTCCTCCAGCAAGCTGACTACTCAATTTACCAGGCTTGGAAGGATGGAAGCCTGAGTAAACCTTGAGACGGCTATCTAGAATTGAACTCCAAGGTCAAATTGACAGCAAAACTCTCCTTAAATCCAGTCAAAGCAACAACAAAAAATCTCTGCAGAGCCATAGCAGTTGGAATCTCTGTGTGGAAACCAGATTCCTCCTGACTGTGGGAGCTGCAGCAGTTGTCTGCATAATGAGTATCAAGTCCTTCCTCTCCCAAACAGACTTACAGGGCCTACTTGGGACCAGCATGGCAGGACATTCACCATCTCTCAAAACTTCAGCTGGGCTCTGGAACAGAGTGAGGGAGCAAAAGAGAGAGAGAGAGAGAGAGAGAGAGAGAGAAGGCAACAGTAGTTAACGCCTGGTCAAAGGAAGAGATTTTTCACACGCAGGAAGTTGGACATGATGGCCCTTAAGGTCCCTCCCAACGCCAGTAATCCATCCTACATTTCATCTAATTCCCTTGCCTTCTGGTTCTTCATATGATGCACTCACCTTATTCAGATCTTTAAATCCCGGAACACAAAACTGCAGATAATATTCATGGTCTTTGATGATTTTGGAGGCAGTTAGCAGGGTGAGATATCGATTGGGACACTGGCTTACACAGATCTGAAATAAGGCAAAGAAGAATAAAAGTCTCTCAGTGCAAACCTTGTTTATCTAGTCGGCATCAGCTAAAGTGAATTTCCACAATGGAAAAAATATCCTTTCGTGCCTTTTTTTTAAAGTGCAGTACAAATTCTTGTACTTCATGCCAGACCAGGTCTGACCACTAAATGAGCTGATAACCTCCATAATGGTTTGTTGCCTTCACAACTAGAAGAATCACAACTTAGTCCCACTGCAATATTCTGCTATGTCCATTTGTCTGTAATGCATATTTGGTTTGGCCACACATATTATCCTGTATTTCTTTTAACTAGCCCCACCATCTTGTACTTGAAATGGTTGAAATTATTTTTGTCCTTTTCTGAGCACCTAGAAGCAACTGATTCCTAAAGGAAAAACCAGAACAGGTCCTAATGGATTATTTCTCCTAAATATGAGTAGTGAAATGATGAAGAATTTTTCATAAGGAAATTGTTGTCATTTTTAACCTGTATGAACTTTTCATGAAAAAAGTTTCCATGATTTTTTCCTTAATGGTGTTAACAAACCAGAATATCTAACACAGAACACAGAAACAGCCATCTGGAAGTTGCATCAAGGCTACTAGACTTCTTTTGTTGTTTGATTGAAATGTTTCACTACTCATCCAAGTAACTTCTTTAATCTGAGGAAGTTTGGTGGGAAACCTCCAATTTATACTCCATGTTTGTTTCAAGTCACCCTGATTTAAATAAGAACATAAGAATATAAACATAAGACATAAGAAGAGCCATGCTGGATCAGGCCAAAGGCCCATCTAGTCCAGCTTCCTGTATCTCACAGTGGCCCCACCAGATGCGCCTGGGAGCGCACGAGACCAGATCTCTGTCTCCTGATACCACTTCCCTGCATCTGACCCTTGAAGTACCCTGGTTTTACGCCAGGAGATTACACATCTCCATCATGGTCCTGTGATGGACTTTTCCTCCACGTAATCTGCCCAATCCCCTTTTGAAGGCATCCAGGCCAGATGCCATCACCACATATTCTGGCAGGGAGTTCTACAGACTAACAACATGCTGGGTAAAAAAAAAAAATCTTTTGTCTGTTCTCACTCTCCCAACCCTCAAATAGGCTCATTAGATGGACAATGGCCCGGTGTGTGTGAAAGTCACATCTCTGCAACCCTTCTCACACCTATTAAACATGGATCCTTAGCAGTGGCCTTCCTGGTGGAGGTGTGAAGTGGTCCTGATTTTTCTGGGGAAAGATGAAAGGGCAGCAAGATAAATAGGAGAAAGATTGTGTCTAAATCTTCCTCCCCAGTTGAAAGAGAGGGTTTTTAATACACACATGACACCTCTCTTGAACCACCTATCTTTGATCTCTAATATGTGTACATCCTCATCTTTGGATGACTACCCTTTGTCCTTCCAGTGGAGGTGTACTGCTGATTCTGGTCCTGCGCTGTTACCCCTCCTATGTTGGGCCATCCTTCTGTTTAATGGCTGTTGAGTTTCTCCAATGTAGAGGTCTGCAGACTCTTCACTGCATTGGCCCGCATAATCTATTTTGCTCCTCTCGTGTTTTTGGTGTCTGGCCTTTTGAATGGATGAGCCTCTGCCTTAGTGTGTTTGTGGGATTGAAGTGAATGAGTATATGGTTTTTACCAAAAATTCCCTTTGAGCTTCTCAGACATGCCAATCATGTAAGGAATGGCCAGGTTATCCTGTAGGCTCTGGGTCTCTGACTTTTCCATTGTTCTGCTGCATCAGGACACTGCTTTGTTGTAGGCTCTCTTTGGATATCCACAGACCTTAAGCGCTGCCTTCAGATTCCTGTCTTCCTTCTTTTTTTGGTTTCTGTGGAGGTTGGGATGTTCTTTGCTCTATAGTTTAGAGCCTTGAGTTTAGAGGATCAGTGTGTGTGTGTTGAGGGGGAGGGTTCCCTGTAACTTTCTATTCCTAGGATACCATTGAGTCTTATGATAACCCCACAGTCCAGGAAAGCCAGCCAGTCCTTCCTGGATCTTGATAGATACCCAGGTATCATCCATTACCTGAACCACTAGGTTGCTGTCATCCCCGGGAAGGTCTTGAGTGTCTTCTCCACTTCTTTCACGTAAAAGTTGAAAACAATGGGTGGCATTGGGGAACCCATGTTTCTGTACAACCAGGTTTCTGTTTGTAAAAGTCACCTTTGTACATGAAATAAGTGGTGCTCGGACACAGGTCCAGGAGCTCCTGGTGGTGCGGGTGCTGTCTTCTCTTAGTCTCTTCTTTACCACTGTTAGGGCATCAGTGGTAGAAATGCTGGTGAAGAAGGATGTGACATCAAAGTATACCATCTAATGAGCCTATTGAGACCAAAGTGAAGTGAAACTAGCGTGAAGTATAAATTGGAGGTCTCTACCGACCTTCCTCAGTCTGAAGAAACGACTTGGATGAGTAGAAAAACAAGTTGCTTTAACAAGAAAAGAAGTCCAGTTGTCATGACTCAGCTTCTAGATAACCGTACCTGGAGGGCTGAAAAGCTTTAGAGACACTGAATAAGCCATGTTGACTAATAATGTCCCTGTTGTACAACTACAGCTTGTGCTGACAGTAGCTAAGCAATTGCTGAGGTAGAAGTGTTATCCCTGAAGCACTTCTGTCAGCGCCTAGTAGAGTTGGATGCGCTGTGAGTGTGCAACTGACTGTGTAATTCCATGGCACAATTTACTGTTGCCAGACATAACACCTGGCACATTTATACCGGTGTAATTTTATATTAAGCCAGCACGAAAGGCATACTGGCCCCTTGAGGTACTGACCATTCAAAAAATATGCCCATATGCCTTAGAAATATATGCAAAATAAGGGCAAGATACAGTAATCCCCGCTTATTATGAGGGTTAGGAGTTCAGCCCAAACTATGATAAAGAAAAATTTGCGATATCTAGATGCTGGGTCAGGTTGGGACTGGGGGGGGCTGTCTGGGGTCTCCTACACATACCTTAGGCCTGGTGCTGCCCCAAACGGGCCTCCAATGGGCTTTTTGGGCATGCCCACTCACCTTGCCTCAGGGGGCCTTGCCTTCATATACTGCAGTCCAGCGATGTATCAAGACCACAGTATAGTAGGACCCCGGTATCCGCTGGGGATTGGTTCCAGGCCTTCCCATGGATAACAAAAACCACAGGTAAGACAGAATGCCCCCCCCCAAAAAAAAACCAAAACTGCTGTATTGTGGCAGGAGTTTGCTTTACGAGTGCTCTTTTGCAACAGCAGCTTGCTTTACGGCTGCTGTTTTGTGACAGTAGCTTCCTTTACAGCTGCTGTTTGTGACAGTACTTGTTTTGCGGCTACAGGATTATTTATTTAATTTTTTCCCTCTCCCAGCCATGGATAACTGAATCAGTGGTTAATGAATTGGTGGATACGGGGGTCCTACAGTATATGAACCGCAAAATGGCAGGGCACAACAGTAGCTCTAATCACTTGAGAGTTGGCATAGAGAAAATACTCAGTGTTCAGCAGATAATTAGCACAGGGGCACCATCACGGCTGATGGTGGAGGCTTTTGGGAATTGCAGTTCAAGAAAAAATGGGTTACCCAAGGTTCGGAACCACTGAACTAACACATCTACTCACCCACAAATGCACACATGACTCTTCTTGCTATCATGATGTTCTGAGGAGGCAAGTAGTTTGGGGGATGTATAAGAGTGTGTCACAGTACTCTTTAATCAGACACTACAGAGTACCTCAGTACAGAGTGATTATGCTGTAAGGCAATTTGGACTTGCTGTAAAGAAGTCTAAAGTGCTCAAATAAAGTACACCTCAATGAAATAAATGTTAACAATTTCATCTATTAAAGATGCCTAAAGCAAGAAGCATACTGTCTGTTAAATGCTGTACATGTCTACCAAAGCAGGCATCCTCTTAGAAGAGGCATTTCTCGTGTGCATTAGACCTCCTTTGTTAACCAGGGTAGAGCTTCCAAGGCTGTTAAGCACCACCTGGCATGGGCTCTTCAGTGCTGTTTCACATCTCTCCTCTAGTGAAGTGGCCAAGAAGCAGCATTAACCAATACATCTCTCAAACTCCCCAACACTATAGATATTAGATAACACTACACGTTAGCCTGTCTATGTTAAGGAATCCTTGAAGGATAATAAAATCCCATTTTCTTTGTTACCCATAAAGTTATCAAGTGCAATTTTTTTGCAACTATGACCTACACCTAGAGGGAGGACATTAAAGACTGTGTCTAGAAGTTGAGTCATGGGAACGACTTCTTTTCTTGAGAGAGCGAAATGTTTCACTACTCATCTGAGCAGCTTCGTCAGTCTGAGGAAAGTTAGTGGCAAGTTCTCCATTTTATAGTTCACCTTTATTTCACATCACCCTGGTCAGAATAGGCTCTTAAGTTGGAGAATGGCCTGAATAGGCTTGTTAGGTGGACAATAGTCTCAGCAGGCTCATTAGGTGGACAATGGTCTCATTAGGCTCATTAGGTGGACAATGGCCCACCTTTACAACCTTCCCAACTGACAAAGCTGTTTGGATGAACAGCGAAACATTTCGATCTCTCAAGAAAAGAAGTCCAGTTGCCATGACTCACCTTCCAGATAAACTCACCTGGATGGCTGAGAATCTTCACAGACATATAATAGGCTGTGCCAAAGTGGGGCAGTACCTGTGTTGTGGGACACTGAAACTCCAGCAGCACCAAGGGGCTGGCACACTTCATGATGTTGAAGTAGAATAAATAGGGCCTGTCCCTGAAGAGAGAGAAAAGATATATCAGAATACTGTATCTTATTGTGCATATGAGGTCATCAGGTGTACACCGATTCATGATGTACAGAACACGACGGATGCTGGTCTTCCCTCTCCTCTAGCCCCAGTGCATTTTTAGTAACATCTCCTGAGATAGCAAAAGGTCTTGGAAGTACTTTCAAACAACAAGGAAAGTTTTCTTCCCAGGGCTAATTTTCAGTCAAGGCATTTAGCCCATGGCCAAAGAAGTCTGATGTGGTTTTCCCCACAGTGAATAAAATACACTCTGCACAGGATCAGAGGCGTACAATATTATTACAGGTATTTACTTTTACACATTTATTTATTACTTGAATTAATTGTCCTGGTGCCCATTTCAACTACTATTCACCCCTTGTCATACCCAAGTCATATGATTTAGCGCCCCAAGTGTACAAATGAAAAAAAAAATGATACTACAGATGGCAATCTGCTGCTGCAATCTATACAATTTGTACCTTCACTATAAAAGAAGAGGATTCTGGCCAGTATTTAATCCACCATGCAAGGAGTCACATAAATAATTAAATAATTTCTGCTAGATACCTACTCATTGATGGTTCCCTTTTGGCCACAGAACTGTCCACGGCTATCTGTTGGATAGATCACCTTCCGGGGATCTCCCTGAGTCCATGCTGAAAAAAAAGAAGAAATAAATCCACTGTCGGACTTGCAGCACCCCCTGCATTCCCAGAAATTACTCTGAACTGTTAACGTGCATTTTTATCCTCAGAAGAAACTCATAAAATAAAATAAGGCATCGGTCTATCCAAGGCCACCCAGTGAAATCAAAATCAGCAACACAATCTGAACCCAACTTCAAAGTCTCAGCTCACTCCATGACACTGCCTCTCTGTCAGCCTCCCTTCCATCACTACGCAATAACTCACAAAATAAGAGGAACTGCTTGTATCATCCTCTATAGCTCTATTTTGGTTAAAAACAAAACCCCAAAACCCACAGGATCCTGCACAACATCACAATAATCCCCTTGCATTATATATTAGAAACTTCCCACAGAACAGGAGGCAAAATAAGAATATATTTCCTGTCAAAATGAATGAGAGCTGTAGCAGACATACCCACAACACCCACAACGACATAGCCCACGATAGCAACCAGGAGTAGGATGCAGCAGATGATATCGGTGCAGCCCCTGAGCAGAAAGTAAAGCAGCCGTTAGGAACTCCACACAAGTCCTGAATTCCTGTTCCCTCAACCCCAAAATGAAAAATCTTCAGTGGCGTGGGGAGGTCATCATTCTTTTTCCTCAGGGCAGATCTCCAGCTTTAAAAAAAGGATACCCTTAACCAAATAAGATCAGGCACTACACGAAATTCATAGAAGCATAAAGTTGGAAGGGGCTTATAAGGCCACTATGTACAACCACCTGCTCAAGGCAGGAATACAATCATTGGATATCTGCCTGGTGGTTGTCTAGATTTCTCTGGAATGCCTACAGCACTGGAACAATCATCACTTCTTCAGGCTGGTGGCACGGATGTACTGCTCTAAAATAAAGTTTTTCCTGATATTCAACCAAAACCTGATTTCCTGTAACTTGAGCCCATTGTGGTGTGTCCTGCACTCTGGGTTGATCGAGAACAGGTCCTGCCCCTCCCCCGTAGGACAGCCTTTCAGGTATTCGAAAACTGCTATCATATCTTCCCTCAGTTTCCTTCTCTCAAGGCTACGCCTGCCCACTTCTTTCAGCCTTTTCCCCACAGAACTTGGTTTCTAGTCCCCTGTGAAACTCCTGTAAGTAGACTGCTTTTCTTTGTGAGCCTTTTGATTCTATTTGATGGATTACACTTATTTTACACCACCCTTCAAACATATTTGAAGAACAAAATAGAAATTAGTCCCTTAAATACAGTGGTACCTTGTATAAAGGAATTCATTCATTTCCAATGAAATTCTGTTAAGCAAATTTTCCTTTATACAAATTTCCCATAGGAATGCATTGAAAACAGAGGAATCCCTAATCACGACCATTTTTATGTTGTACTGCCCTCTTCAGATTGCAAATCCCAGGACGACATGCTGGAGCCATGGCGGCTAAACGGATATGACAAATACAATGGTACCTTGTAGACAGGAATTAATTCGTTCCAAATGAAGTTATGTGAAGCAAATTTCCCTTTATACAAATTTCCCATAGGAATGCATTGAAAACAGACTAGTAATTCCTAATTGCCCCATAGGCAATTCTGTTAAGCAAATTTCCCCTATCTCTGGAATTTTTTTGTTGTACAGATTTTATGTTATACAAACTGCTTGTTATACGAGGGTCTGCTGTACATGATTGGCAATAGAACCAGTTACCTCAAGAAATAGTGAGTGCTCCATTGCTGGAGGCATTCAAGAGAAAACTGGACAACCCACCTGGCATGGCAGGGGGCTGGACTGGATGGCCCTTGAGGTCTCTTCAAACTATGATCCTTTGATCCTTTGATTTATATTCCTGCCTGGAGCAGGGAGTTGGACTTGATGGCCTCATAGTCCACGCCTGCCCAAAGTCCAGCCTGGGGTCCAAATCCGGCCCATCAGACCATTCTGAGTGGCCCGCGGCTGGCTGTCTTGCTCCTCCCTCCCCCCTCCTTCGCCCCATTTTTTTAAAAAAATATTCCGCCAACACTGACACCACCGGGAAGCTTGAGGGGCTGGGCGGGCTGCGCCACCGGCACCGCTGGGAAGCTTGGGCGGATGGGCGGTCTGCCGCCACCAGCACCTCAGGGGAAAGTGTGGGGTGGGCAGGCCAGCGGGCCCCTGCCACCGCCAAGGAGCTTTGGGGTGGACTGGCAGGTGAGCCGTCGCCACCGCTGGGGAGCTTGGGGGGTGCAAGGTCACACAGATCGCCTCTTCCAAGGGGCGACCTGTGGCCATGGCTCCCTGTGCTTCCTTTGGTCCCCACCTTCCTTCTTTCCTTCCTCCCTCCCTTGGTCCCCACCTCCCTCCCTCCCTCCCTTCCTTGTTCCCTCCCTTCCTTCCTTCCTCTCTTGGTTTCCACCTCCCTCCCTTGGTCCCCACCTTCCTTCAGTGGGTGGGGCTTGCAGTGGGGTGGCAGGGTCAGGGAGCAACTGGCCCCTGACACATTCTCAGCCACCAAATCTGGCCCTCCTTACAAAAAGTTTGGGCACCCCTATATAGCCCCTAACGAACTTCACTATGATTCTGATTATTTCAAAATAGGATTCCTATGTGTGAAAGATAATCTTTAGTCATTGGTTTAGAAGACCACAGAAATCCAGCAATACGTTTAAGCAAGAATAAGCCCTTTGAATAAGTAGGGATTTCATGAGTCAATTCCTCTTCATGTTCCACTGATTCAATAGTCCTTTTGTAGTTGTGACTGGACTTCAGACACCATTTTAGGTAACAAAAGGTGACATGACAGATGTGCACCACTTGAAGGAACACTTAATACATATTATCAATTATTGGGTAAATTTGAATTTAAATAATTCAAATCTTCTTGGGTGCAGTAGGACCCCCTTATCCACAGGATCAGAGGAAGCAGCCTCCGATGTGTCATTTTTCACTCTCCCTGACACTGGCCAATCAGACAGGGAGGTGGGAGGATGCATGTCCCAGCACAGATCCTGATTGACCAGCACCAGGAAGAATGAAAGATGACACATCAGAGGCTTCTTCTTAATTGGACCCAAAACAAGGAAAGAGACTGGTTTATTTTATTCTGGAAGGTAGGTCGAGGTATCAAATGGCAGCTGTGCTGCCATATTTCGTTTCGGAACCAGACCCCTTCCAAAACAAAATGCCCATGTCTATTCAATATCACAACAAGATTAAAACTGTCATAGTTAAGCTTGAGTTAAAATACAATAAAATGAAATGCAATATTAAAATAATCCTGAATTAAAATTCAATTTAAACAAATATTGATTTTTTTTTTAAAAGCACAGTGTGATACTAAAAGCTCCTCTCAGAAGATGTACAACTGTTCAAAGCCCAAGCTTACCTATCATAAATAGGGCCTTTGAATGTAGGGTCATATTTTTGAGGTGTCCCTAAAAATCAGAAGAAGAAGAAGGAAAAGGAAATATTGAGTTCAGCAATTTTGAATGGTAAGAAATTAGAAACGGGGTAATATATTAGCATCCATATATTGACTGGAAAGTTCCTCTACAGAGGGCTGACTTCAGGGAACCAAGCAAAACTGTGAAAGGGTTCCTGGCAGGCTGAGTCTTCTCTTCCAGAATGCATTGGTAAGTGGCCAGATGATTAAGCAGGCAGGGGCATTACATCATAGATAATATGCAGTAGGACCTGACCAGCACTATACTTCAGCAGGCACTACATATACAGTATTCATTTTATCAGCTAATCCCAGAATGAAACCAGGCTATCATTGAGAAGCATTTCCAAACTCATCTGGGTATCATATTTTCGCTTTTGCAATAATTCCAGGCATTTTCAAAACCGGTTACTTCTATACAACTTTCATTTCTAGGTTTCATATGAAAAACATAAAATCAAAAAGTATCAAAGGCATGTACCTTTTAAGAAATCACAGGCATGTCACCTGCAAATATCATTACAGCTATGAACAAAGTGGTAGGAAAGTGCTTAAAAATATGAAAAGTGAATGTAAGTTGTATCTGAATATAAAACATAGAAGTGTTGAAATGCAGGAGCTAAATACAGTTAAGAATACAAGAGCATATGTAAAATACCAAAAATAATGTTTTAAGTTACATTCTGAAAAACTGAAATGTTTCTATCAAGAGTATAGTCTCTTCCAAGAGTACGAATAAGCAGTAGAGGCTTATAACTTAAAAATACATCTCTAGAATACATTAGAATTCTTAAGAATAAACTGTAATAAGCATTATTCACCCTGTTAGCACCTCTAAACATACACGCATGCATGCATGCGTGGGCGCGCACACACACACACACACACACACACACACACACACACACACACACACATTTCTAAAAAGCTCACTTACAGTATATCACAGAGGTGAGTACACCCCCTCACATTTTGTAAATATTTTAGTGTATCTTTTCATGTGACAACACTGAAGAAATGACACTTGACTACAAAGTAAAGCAGTGAGTATACAGCTTGTATAACAGTGTAAATGTGCTGTCCCCTCAAAAGAATGCAAAACACAGTCATTAATATCTAAACCGCTGGCAACAAAAGTGAGTACACCACTAAGTGACAATGTCCAAATTGGGCACAAAATGTCGATATTTTGTGTGGCCACCATTATTTTCCAGCACAGCCTTAACCCTCTTGGGCATAGAGTTCACCAGAGCTTCACAGGTTGCCACTGGAGTCCTCTTCCACCCCTCCTTGATGACATCACAGAGCTGGTGGATGTTAGAGACCTTGCACATCTCCACGATCCATTTCAGGAAGCCCCACAGATGCTCAATAGGGTTTAGGTCTGGAGAGATGCTCGGCCAGCCAATCGCCTTTAACCCCAGCTTCTTTAGCAAGTCAGTGGTTGTTTTGGAAGTGTGTTTGGGGTCATTATCATGTTGGAATAGTGCCCTGCAGCCCAGTCTCCAAAGGGAGGGGAATCATGCTCTGCTTCAGCATTCAGCATTCATGGTTCCCTCAATGAATTGTAGCTCCCCAGTGCTGGCAGCCCTCATGCAGCCCCAGACCATGACACTCCCACCACCATACTTGACTGTACGCACAATGCACTTGTCTTTGTACCCCTCACCTGGTTGCAGGCACACACGCTTGACACCATCTCAACCAAATATTTATCATGCTCTCAATGGAACACAGGACATGGTTCCAGATATCCACGTCCTTAGTTTGCTTGTCTGCAGCAACCTGTATATGGGCTTTCTTGTACATCATCTTTAGAAAAGGCATCCTTCTGTGACGACAGCCCTGCAGACCAGTGTTTGGCATATGGTCTAATTAATCACTGACAGGCTGACCCCCCCCCCATCCCTTCAACCTGTGCAGCAATGCTGGTAGCACTCATATATCTATTTCCCAAAGCCAACCTCTGGATATGACGCTGAGCACAGGCACTCAATGTCTTTGGCTGACCATGGTGAGGCCTGTTCTGAATGGAACCTGTCCTGTTAAACTGCTGTACGTTCTTGATCACTGTGCTGCAGCCCATTTCCGGGTTTTAGCAATCTGCTTATAGCCTAGGGCAGGCCATCTTTATGTAGAGCGACAATTTGTTGTTTCAAATCCCCAGATAGTTCATTACCATGAAGTGCCATGTGGAACTTCAAGTGACTAGCGTGAGAGAGTGAGAGCGATACTGTAACACTGAATATGAGAGTGAGAGTACTAACACCTGCTCCCCCTTCATACCTGAGACTTTGTGACACTAGCAGGTCTCATGACACCAGTGAGGGAAAATGGCTACTTGGGCCAATTTTGGACGTTGTCACTTAGGGGTGTACTCACTTTTGTTGCCAGCAGTTTAGACATTAATGGCTGTGTGTTGCTTTATTTTGAGAGGACAGCACATTTACACTGTTCTACAAGCTGTATATTCACTGCCTTACATTGTAGCCAAGTGTGATTTCCCGCTTGAGCTCAAACTTCCAGTCCTCTGCCCGGGACCTGAGCCGGAAGTTTGCTGTTCCTCTGGAACGCATTCAAGTGAAGTCTTAATTCCCCACCCCACCCCTCTGGAGGGCAGGTGAGGAGGGCTTGGCATTGGTAAGTTTTCTTTTTTTCCCTTCCCTCCTCACCACCACCATTGCTGTCTCCGCAGGCCAGCCACCGAGCCCAGCAGTGAAGAGGGTGGTGGGCCAGTGGCGGCAGCGAGGAGGGGAAAAAAAAGAAACTTTATTCCCTCCTTGCTGCCAACACCGCACTATCCAGTGTTTGGAGGGGGGGTGTTGGGGCCCAAAGCTTTCACCCTGCCACCCCACCACCTGTCGCAATCATTATCCTCAGATAAGAGCGTTTGCTCTTATCCATGGATTTCACTATCCATGAGAGTTCCCGGAACCAATCCCCTGAGGATATGGCGGTCCTACTGTACTAATATATTTACAAAAATGTGAGGGGGTGTGCTCACTTCAGTGATGTACTGTAGCTTTGGCCCCTTAAAAATCTAATTAGGAAATTCATTCATAGTGACTGATGTTATCTTCTCAGATGCTCTAGGGAGATGTACCTTGCATCAGTTCCATTTTGTTGTCTCCTACTCTCAACATCCTCTTTGGAGCTGGAGGGAACCTCAAGGATCTAACCCTCTATGAAGGAACCACAAAGGGGAACTGAACTCCCAACCCACATACCTAAACCACTGAGCTTTCCAGCAGTTCTTTGAAAGTAAAAAGGTAAAGGTTCCCCCTGGTGTGCTAGTTATGTCCAACTCTAGGGGCGGTGCTCCTCTCCGTTTCCAAGCCAAAGAGCCAGTGTTGTACAAGTCCGTGGTCATGTGGCCGGCATGACTGCAACTACTGTCTCAGGCTAAAACAAGAGTGGAGATGGTGCTAGGGCTTTAGAAACAGCGAGTAAAATGATTTACTTTAAACTAAACACGACCTGGTAGCCATTCGGCACAACAGGCAGGTTTAATATGCTCTCTCTCTCTGCTGCTGCTGCTGCTGCTGCTGCTGCTGCTGCTGCTGCTCTATCAGCACATGGAAATAAATGGCTTTGTTTTGGAGACGCAACATGATCAATTTTTCACCTAATACAAGAGGCACACTGTTGTCAGATGATGTGCCCAGTGTGTGACCGCTAGGTATCATCCTAGAAGTAATACTTCTGTGTGAGAGAATATCTCTTTTAAAATAGTGTTTGCCAATTGCTGCCTTGGCACTGCCTTGTATCTATCATGCCTCTTGCTCCACTAACTTTTTAGTAATAAAGACTCAACTGATTATGATTAATCGAACTATTACATACAATTGTTCCAAATAATACTCAGCACTTTTAACTCCCTCCTGCCATATTTTCCCCACCTTGCTGGAGAACTGTCCTAATCAGGACTGTCCACTAACCAGGACAGTTCTCTTACTCTTTAAGGGACCAGCGGATCTGAGGGGTCGTGTAAAAAGGCCCTCTGTTATGATACTATATCCCATCTTAAAGGGCAACCCCAGCTTCCAGTGGTTGGTTCTCTGCCCTTTTTTGTACGGAGGACCATTACATGCTGGTGTGTGTCGTATCTGCACTGCAAGGGGAAGGGCTCGTGGCTCCAGTGTGTACAAAAGACAAGTCCTCCTCCGCGGTAGGTTTGCGGATGATGGCTGACCCACACGCTCCACTGAGACAAATTATTTCCCCGGGTTCTTCTCCTGAGAGCTCATTCTCTACTACAGCGAGATCCGGGCACACTGGAAACTTGTGGGCGAGGCTGGGACAAGTCGAGAGGGCCGCGAGCAGCCTTTCGCCCGTCGCCAAATGTTTTCTTTTGCCGCCGTCGCGTTATTACTGCGTGCAAATTAATTGCCTCTCCGCGCTCACTACTAATGAACGTCAGGCAAAGAAGGAGCACGTGTGATTCACCCAGTACGCTTTCTGGATCGACTTTCAGCTTTCCCGGGGGCCAGCCGGGAAGGCGCCATGACGGCGAAGGCGCCCAAAGCAGAAGCGCCTGGCTGGCGTTTGGAGCTCCAAGGCGAAGGAGGGAGGCCGAGACGGAGCTGCCTTCTTCGGTCGGGATCGAGCCCTTGCCGGGCTTCTCAAGAGTTTCCGCTGAAGTCTCCCCACCCGCCCACCTCTCGTTTCGTCTCGTCTCGTCTCGTCTCGCTCCGCTCCGCCTCGGGGCAAAGTCCCTGCTCGGCTCCCACGGAGGGACAGAGACTTTTAGGATCCCAAAGCGCAGTTCCCAACGTGTCCTACCGTGCTTGCCGTAATAATTCTCCTCTTCCTTCGCCATCCCGGCCGAGATTCCCCGCTTGCCTTCTGGCCTTCCTTCCTTCTTTCTTTCTTTCTTCCTCCCCCGCTCCCTCCTTTCCCCAGTCAGCTGCTGATGTGCCGCCCAATGAGGCGCCCAGCGTTCGCCTTCCTCCGGGAGGCTGAACTAGCCCAACCTGTCCAGGATCTTTTGGTAGGAGGAAGGAGACCTTGCCTGTCCACCAGCCGCCTGGGGGTGGGGTGGGGTTGGGGTTGGGGTTGGCTTCTTGATTTGTTGCCTTTTGCCGCCGCCCCCCCTCGTGCGAACTGCCTGCTACACAATCCTCCGCCAGCGCCGCCTCCTCGACATCCTCTGGGCCACCGGCGCAAATCTTCATCTAGGGCTTCTTGCAAGGGAGATTTTGCCACGTTTTCTCAACAGCTCGGTTTAGCTGCCTTCGGCCTGCAATTGAACACGGGCGCTACTCTGGTGTCCCGTATGAAAACTGGTTGTGTGCCTCTTGTAACAACAAAGACATTGAAACATTGAATCATGTCCACTTCCTGTGCCATTTTTACAGACAAGAGGGCATTAAATTTACTCAAGCCTATAATGCCTGTCTTTCCAGGTAAGACTCTGAACTGGCACTTAAAATATTTAGGCAACAAGACAAGCAGCGAATCAGTGGCTAAGTTTCTTCTCTCTGCTCAAAGAAAATGGAAGACAATTTTGACTTCTGTTTGCTCTTAATATAATCAGGTATTCTCTTTTCTTTTTAAACAGTGCTCATGTAATCTATATACTACAGCCAATGAATATCTGGTATGAAATGTATATACCATCACATACTATATTGCACAGCTCATTGTGCTGTTATATGTCTGGAAAAGAGGACATGTCCACGAATGTTACATTAAAATATCAAAGTTAGTCTTTAAATTGCCACATATTTTGTGTCTTTTGTTTTGTTTTTCTTTGATTTTTGCCTGAAATATTTTATTATTGAAACTGTCTTAGCGATCCTAAAACGCTTCCGTTGTTTTATCAATTTTTTAAAATAACATGCATGTATTTTTTAAATGAGTCTTACTGACTCTGTGATCATACAATAAGATTGATTCCTTGACTGAAAATAGGTTTTGCACCTGCCATGTCTGAATGAGAAGCAATCAAGGCAGTTGATTCCTGTGGTTTTAAGACAGCAGAAAGAACGTCTGTCAAGAGCCTCTTACAGAGTGGATTAAGGTTTGATACCAGAACTTGGGTTCAAATACAGTATATGTTCAGGTATATGAAAATCATCAGCCAACACTGAACATCACAGCACATCACAAACACTTGGGGTGTGTGGGCTAGGTCACTCCTAGCTCCGTTGAACTATAAATCCCATTGTTCCTGGCCAGCAGTACAACCTGGGCAAGGCTCCATCCTCTGCCTTCTCTTTCCACCCCAGATCTGGATCTCTTCCCCTCACGCTGAGTTCAGTGGTGCTGGTTCTGCATCTTGACACAGGTGAGGCCCATAGCTCAATAATCAGCAGGTGGCACATTGCAGAAGCAGCAGCACTTGGTTTGGTTTTATAATTACACAATGAAGGACGCTTGATGTGGTAGGTAGCCACAGTACACACCAAGAGCTTGGAGACAGGGAAACCCCACTGCTGCTAGCCTCTGTTTCCAGCAACTCACACAAATTTTCAGGCTCCACTATCCATGCCCTCAGGCAATAGGCTTTTTAAAAACATGTCCTCATCTCTAGCATTGACTGCTTAAGTTGTTCTTCCAGTCAGTCCATCACTGAAACTGAGGGCGGCATCATTGGCTTTGTTTAATACAATGAGCCTTTCCACAAATACACATCAGTCAGGCAAGACTGATAAAGTTCTATAACTACAAATTGGATTGCATTACAAAACTGTTTTGTATAGGTTAATACTACCAGAACCCGCATTTATTATTTCAACTCTTCCACATCACTAGTGATGTGATATGTAGGAAGCCTGGTGGCTAGTGGGATTATGCTGTGATGTTTATTTAGATTGGAAGATAGGATATAAGAATGTGCTTCTATTTTCATGTGGAGGGTTCAATCTCTAGTCTGAATTTCTTTCATTTGGTGGCTTTATTTCGAATCATGATCTTCCTCTTTACTGTGATTCCCCCCCTTGGGAGTTTTGGCAATGGAAAAAGCCCTCGGTAGTAAATTGCATTAAAAACAGGCTACACCCACAATGTTATATTTTAAAAACGCAAACAGCGGAATTTACCAAAACAAGAACACTTGCAGAATTAAAGCACTGGAAACGCCCAATATTAAAATGTCCCATTAAAATTTCAAAGGACAGCAGCAGAATTAATTGAAAGGAAAGTAACCAAATGCCCTTGAATGTCAATACAGGCACTTCCCACCTGGAAAGGCCCCGATTTCATACCCAACACATTACTCTGTGAAAGAAATAGAACTAAGGGTATTTCTACATGACCCCTAAACTCCGCCGCAAATGGCTCCCAGCTCCAGAGCTTAAAATTGTTTCCCCACCAGCTCCGGAGTTTACAGATAATTAAGTGCGACCACGCCCACCTAAGCACGTCCCAGTGCACTTTTCAGGTACCTGCTCTCCGGAGGTGAAAATTCATGATGCAGATATAACGTAGTGACTGCCGGGCTCTCCTTGCTTCTGTTTGTTCTTTTTTTGCCCCCCGCCCCTTTAAGAGATCTGAATGCAGTGCCGGGATGGCAGAACGGAGGTGCGCGGCATTCTTTTCTTCCTTTTTTTCTCCCTCCCCTCACGCAGCCAGCAGCCAGGAGTGCGGAGGGGGTGGGAACGCAGGAACAGCGACAAACCCCTAAGATCTCTGGTCCGAATTTAAGTGGCCAGCGGATCTTAGGGGTCGTGTGAAAAGGCTGTAAGAGTCACTTCATCACTCTGAGATGGACAACCTGTCACCCTCCAGATGCTGCTCAACCCCGTTCATCCCTAATAACTAGCCATACGGAATAAGGCTGATGGGTATTGGACTCGTAAGAAGATTCGGGAAATCCACAGATTTCCCCATTCTTTCACAGTTTACGGTGGGAGGAATATATGAGAGGAGATCAAACTGAAGCGTTATTGGCAACCCTCAACTAGCTACCAGAGGTTGCCTTATATATAATGCTATCAAAGAAACTAGGCTAATGGGAATGGAAACAGTAAAAAACTTTCCCCAGATTGCCACCCATTAGTTCATTATCATAGAATAATGGAGCTAGAAGGGTCCTACAAGGTCATCCAACACCCTCCTCTATGCAGGAATTCAAATCAAAGGGTTTCTGCCAGGTGCCACCTAACAAGCCCCACCAGAGATTATGATACTCATTGCCATGCTGGTTCTCTCTCTCTCTCTCTCTCTCTCTCTCTCTCTCTCTCTCTCTTTTGTTATCTATTTAAAAAGGTAAAGGTTCCCCCTGCACATGTGTGCTAGTCATGTCCGACTCTAGGGGCGGTGCTAATCTCTGTATTCAAGCTGAAGAGCCGGTCTTGTGCAAGTCCATGGCCATGTGGCTGGCATGGCTGCAAGGAAACAATGTTTTAACTTCCTGCTTTTTACAGCAGTACCTATTTATCTACTTGCATTTACATGCTTTTGAACTGCTAGGTTGGCAGAAGCTGGGGTTAGCAGTGGGAGCCCACTCTGCTGCGTGGCACCTGGAATTCGAACCGCTGAGCTGCCAACCTATAGCCTGGGATTAATTAAGGCATCTGTCATTGTTAGCATTTACTAAACAATGTTCTCCTGGAATGGGACTGAATATACCATATCATCAACCAGGATCACAACTGGGGCAGGGAGCAGGGGGGCATGTGCCCTGGGTACTGTGCTTGAAGGGGTGCCAAACAGACAAAATAGTAATTGTACTCTTCCCCACACTCACACCGCTGGAGGTGGAACAGAATTCATGTTTGCCTAGAGTGATACATACCATAGTTGTGGGTCTATCATCAACTATCTGCACCCATGAATCAATCACTCTCTTTATCTGGGCACCATACATAACTGTATAAATGTTTGCCATGCAGTCCCACTCTCATGTCTGAGGAAGTGGACTTGTCCACAGAAGCTCACATTAAAATATAGCAGTTAATCTTTAAGGTGCCTCATTTTGTTTTGTCTTCAACTTTTTTTTAAAAAAAGTATTGGTTTTTGTCTGACATGTTTAAAAATGACACCAAAAGCTAATGAAGACCCACAAACTTGAAACATTACACATATTTTCCCTTCTCTGTAACCCTCTTTTAAAACCTCTTTTAAATTTGCTTTGTTTAACATTTTGAAATATGAGTTTTGAAGAACTGAAAGCTTGCACAACATTTTTGAGACTTTTCATTGGCCTAATATATAATTGATATGGATTTTAGCTTTTTAATGGAGGTTTACTTCTTTGAAAACAAATAATGGTTTGCTGATTTTATCACCCTATATCTGTATATGTTTATTAATCATCAGCATGATTGCCATTCATCAACAGTTTTGTGAATTGCAACTAAACTAATGTAGTATGTTGGTTAAAGTGTCAAGCTGGGATTTAGGAGACATGGGTTCTTGTGGCACAGTGGTTAACTGTCTGTACTGCAGCTAAAACTGTGCCCATGATCTGGGGTTCAATCCCAGGTAGCAGGCTCATGGTTGACTCAGCATTCCATCCTTCCGAGGTTGGTAAAATGAGTAAACTGCCCAGAGGGTGCTTGATGCGCTATGGGACGGTATATAAGCAGAACACTTTGCTTTGCATGAACTGACCTTGACCAATTGTTATCTTTTAACTTAGGGCGTTTATACACGACCCCTAAGCTCCGCTGCAAATGGCTCCCAGCTCCAGAGCTTAAAAATGTTTCCCCACCAGATCCGGAGCTAACAGAAAATTAAGTGCGACCCCGCCCACCTAAGCGTGACCCAGCGCACCTTTCAAGTACCTGCTCTTTGATGGTGAAAAATTTTGATGCGGAGAGTGTCGGGCTCTCCTCGCTTCTTTTTGTTGTTGTTTTTTGCCTCCCGCCCCTTTAAGAGGAACCAGGAAGTAACGGGGGGGGGAGTCGGAGCAACTTCCACGGCACTCCTGAGGTAAGAGTGCATTCTTTTCTCCCTTTTTTTCTCCCTCCCATCACGCAGACAGAACAAGGAAGTGCGGAGGGGGTGGGAACGCAGGGAGAGCGACAAACCCCCAAGATCTCTGGTCCGAATTTAAGGGACCAGCGGATTTTAGGGGTCTTGTAAAAAGGCCCTTAACTTACATCATGGCTGTTATAGGGACAAAGTGTGTGTAGAGGGGAGGGAGATACAAGTAAACTGCCTTTGGATAACAGGAAAAAAGGCTAGATATACATGTAAAAATTCATAAAATAAATAAAAGTTTAAAGATGATTACAGTACAACCATCTATATACTTTTTGCATTTCGTATCTTTCTAGCTTTACTGTTATAGTTCCCATTTCCCCAGTCATATGTATAAAAACCTTCCAATTAAACTATCCTCTCCATGCATCTGATGAAATGGGCTCTGGTCTATGAATACTTATGTCATACTAAATTTGTTTCTCTTTGAGACATCACAAGAATCTTCTGCTGCAACAGACTAACAGAATTATCCTGCTAAACCTAAACATATTACAGGGAGTGAGTATGTACGGAGAATACTGCACTTGCTTACGTTGATGCAATCTGACAGGCTGTGCATTTTCTCTGAGGTGAGGTGCAATTATTTAATGGGCTTTTTATGAAAGTGTGGAGAAAATCAGGGGCTAAAATGAAAGCTAGGGTGGGGCACTTCACTTCAGAGCTTTCCACCTTGCATCAGCAGAAGGCACAGACTTCATCTGTTGTGTCTAACCATTAGGGCTTGGTTTGGTAGTTTAAAAATGGCACCTCTGACAAAACCGATAACAGTTTTCCCAAACATATTCCATCCAAACTGACAAAAAAATTGGCACAATGAGAAAAAATATTATTAAAAATTGTTTCTCAAGGGACAAAAGTGAGACTGGTCAGGAAGTTGTGGCAGAAGCAATGTCAAAATGGGAAGGGTAGGAGCAGCCACCCATTATGATTAAAATCAATTAAAATGGAGATATCCTGTATGGAAGAACCTCAAAGAAGGAAATGAATAAACATGGTCAATAGTGGAACATTTGCACTTAAATATTTAGATTTTGGAAGAAACAGAAAAAGAAAGAATTATCTTTTAATTCTGTCTTCCATAACTGACTGTCCTGTGCACAGAAGAGATATACAGGTTTGTTTAAAGCTGCTAAGATAGCAGAGGTCAGCTTCTAATCCTCAGTGATAACATCTGGAACAGTTGGGGGAGAGCACCCACATTTGCACAAAGTTGATTTGGGAACCATGTTCCCATAAAGCTACTTTCCTTGGGCTTCAAAAGAAGGGGCTCCAGCTCAGACTCATGACCTCTTCACAATCCAAATGTAGCTCATAATTCTTAATGTATCACAAGGAGGTGTACAAGAAGGGAGGGGAAGGAGAGATCTATCTCCAGTCCAGCTTTCAGCCACTGGAAAAGGAAACTATTCTGCTATGCAAACAATTATATTGCCACTTGCCAGAGAATACAGAGAATACAGTCCACCTACAGGAGGTTCACCGGAAATTTCCATCAGCCCAGGGCAGATAATACTGGGATCGCTTCCAACTTTTGTTCCAATTCACACCACTTAACTGCTCAGGCAGATGTGAAGCCTCGTGTTGGTGGGTCAGGAGAGTGGTAGGGAACACGCAGGCCTTCAGATGCTGTGAAACTGCAACTCGCATCTGTCTCAGCAACACCCCAACTCTGATTTTAGATAAGAACATAAGAACACAAGACGAGCCCTTCTGGATCAGGTCAAGGGCCCATCTATTCCAGTTTTCTGTATCTCACAGTGGCCCCACCAAATGCGTCTGGGAGCACATGAGACTAGATATCTGTCTCTTGATACTATACTCCTGCGTTTGGCTTTTTAAGCCTGGAGATGACACATCTCCATCATGGTTTGTAACCTGTGAGGGAGTTTTCCTCCAGGAATCTGTCCAATCCCCTTTTGAAGGCACCCAGGCCAGGTGCCATCACCACATCCTGTGGAAGGGAGTTCTACAGACTAAGAACACACTGGGTAATTTTTTTTCTTTTTGTCGGTTCTCACTCTCCCAACCCTCAGTTTGAGTGGATGTCCTCTAGTTCTGGTATTTTGTGAGAGGGAGAAGAGTGTCCCTCTATCTACTTCACTCGTGCCCTGCATAATTTTGTATGTCTCAATGATATCCCCCCTCAGGTGCCGTTTTTCCAGACTAAAGAGCCCCAAATGTTTTAGCCTTTCCTCATAAGGGAGATCCCCAAGCCCAGTAATCATTTTATTGGCTCTACACCTTCTCCAGTTCCACTATGTCTTTTTTGACATGTGGTGACCAGAACTGTACACAATCCTCCAGGTGTGGCCTTACCATCATTTTGTACAAAGGCATTGTAATATTGGCTGTTTTATTTTCAATCCCCTTTTTGATGATCCCTAGCATGGGATTGGTCTTCTTCACCACTGTCACACACTGGGTAGACACTTTCACTGAGCTGTCCACCAGCACACCAAGATCTCTTTCCTGATCTGTCATGGATAGATTAGAACCCATGAGATGATAGATAAAGTTTTGGTTTTTTGCCCCAATATGCATTACTTTACATTTTCCTATATTGAATTGCATTTGTCATTTCGCAGCCCATTCTCCCAGATTGGAAACATCTTTCTGGCGCTCTTAACAATATTCTTTGGCCTTCACCACCTGGAAAAGTTTCATGTCATCTGCAAACTTGGCCAGATGACCAAAATGTGCACAATCTCAGGTTGTCCCCGAAGAAAGGAATATTAGAAGAAGAACCTCTGAATAATATATACATGGAAAAACCTGGAACTACTGAAGGAAACATGACACTATAGTTATTAGTGTATATTATTGTATCCGCTTGATCTCCTCTCACTATTTCCTACTAACTCTTATCTTCGTCCTGTCAAAAGCTTCACCTGTTCATTGCTGTAGCATACTAAATTAGGGTATAAGACTCAAGAAAGAAAGAAAGAAAGAAAGAAAGAAAGAAAGAAAGAAAGAAAGAAAGAAAGAAAGAAAGAAAGAAAGCCAACACAAAGTCCCTCAAGGTCTAATTTCAAAAAGACCAGTGGCCCAATTACCACACTTTGGAGGCTTCTCAGGAAGTCAACTGACTTGGGCTGGTTGCCCAATCCATAAAGCCAATTGTGGGAACATTCCTTTGAAGGCTGTGTTCCAGAGGGACTGCAGTGATGTGCACACACTCCTGGTAGACGTGGCATGCCTGGAAGGGAAGTGACCTTCTATTTCCCCTGACCTTTTGCTTAGAGGCAGAGCCAAGAGGCTAAATATTTATTTATTTGTTTGTTTTTGCACTTCTATACCGCTCCCATTTCCCAAGCAGGAACTCTGGGCGGTTCACACAAAAGGTTAAAAACATGTACATCAGTTAAAAAAAATAGAATAAAAGAGGTATTAGGCAAGAGGCATAAAATTTGACATTAAAATAGTAAAAGACAAAAGGAAACACTATGGTGCATCCTAGCAGTCGCCAAAGGCATCCCTGAACAGCCAGGTTTTGAGAGCTTTCTTGAAGGCTGCCAATGAAGGAGCCTGGCGAATCTTGCTGGGGAGTTTATTCCACAACTCTGGGCCGGCCACCGAGAAGGCCCGCTTATGGGTTGCTACCCTACGGGCCTATCTAGGTGTGGCCACCCAAAGCGAGAGAGCCACAGAGGATCGGGTTGTTCGGGCCAGCTCTGATCATAGGGAGATACGCTCTGCCAGATAATCAGGACCCAGGCCATGGAGGGTTTTGTAAACCAAAACCAATACCTTAAACCTTATTTGGGAGGCAATGGGCAACCAGTGCAGACGAGCCAGAATGGGGGTGATATGGTCAAACCTGCCTGCACCAACCACCAGCCTGGCCACCGCAATCTGGACCCGCTGCAGTCACCGAACAAGATTCAAGGGAAGCCCCATGTAGACAGTATTGCAGTAATCTATCCTCAACATGACTGCCAGGACCCTGCCTGCCACAGAACCTGACTCTGAGGGGTTAAAAGGTGAAGAGCTGCTGGAGGAGCCTTGCAGCTCAAATCAGCAAGCAGCTGGGTCTGATGATTCAGCTGAAAACATATCTTCACCTCCTAGAAGGGCCATGAGCAGGATTCTGCAGAGACGTGCTATCAGGAGAGCTAGGGAAAGGGTCTTTGATGCTAGATGGGGAATCAGGTCGGGAAGCCCTGAGTACTAGCAGAAGCCTTTCCAGAAAGTAAGGGTGTGTTCCCTGTTTTGGGATAAAGCTGGCAAGCTCACCTTGAGCTCTCTGTGGGAGCAACGCGTCATTTGAACTTGCAACCACGTTCCTGTCTGTGACCTTGGCTCTGGTTCCTGACTTCGGACTGGCTTCCTGGACAACAGCTTGATCTGTTCCCTTGGGTTTGGCATCTGGTTTCCATGAGATATTCTGGTTTTGACTTGGACTGGTAATTGCTTTGAGTTGGATTCTGTTATTTATCTGGCGCTTGATTGTTAGCAAAGGACTTGAACTTGCCTGGCTTTCCACTAAAGATCTTGGCAAAGAACTGAACCCTGTTTGTGTGTGTGCTCTGTGTGCGGGCTTGACAGTTTGCTCCCACCCAAACTTCTTCAAGCAGAGTGGAAGAGGAGGGGGCTGTTGGGATGACACCGCTGGCAGCTTTGCAAAACCAAGCGCTGCTTTTGTCTCAGGCAATTGTTCAATTGCAGCAAGCTCCAGCACCAGCTGGGTTGCAGCCCCGTTGCCCTTTGCTGCCTCCTGACCGGTTTGAAGGCAAGTTAGAGGAATTCCCTGCATTCTTGGCTCAATGCAAGCTGTTTATTGAGGTGCATGCTCAAGAACTTCCTACTGAGAGGTCTAAGGTCTGCTTTATCATTAGTTTGCTGAAAGGACAGGCAGCTAAATGGGCTACTCCTTTACTCCTCAGTGCCTCACCTCTACTCGATAATTATCAGGCTTTCCTGAATCACATTTCTTCAGCTTTTCAGAACCCCGTGCAGGCTGCTACTGCCAACAGGAGACTCAGAGCTCTGAAACAGGGCAAAGGTTCAGTGTTTGACTACACCACTGCGTTCCGTTTGATAGCACAGGATCTGCATTGGAACGAACCGGCACTGATTTCTCAGTATATGGAAGGATTGGCAGATGAAGTGCTTGATGAACTCTCTAGGGTGGAACAACCAAGCATGTTACAGGAACTCATTACCCTGTGTCTCTGGATAGATGGACGCCTGGAAAGCCGTCGCCTCTCCCGAGGTAAGAACTACAACCAGCAACCTCTGCCAGCTGTGCCTAATCTGCAATCCGGTGAAGCCCGCAGAATGGATCCAGAACCTATGCAACTGGGAGCTGCTCGACCACGCCTCACCCCAGAGGAAAAGGCAAGACGACGCTCTCATAATCTCTGCCTGTACTGTGGAGGAGGAGGACATTTCGCTTCCATTTGCCCTTTGAAGTGCTCCTCAGTAAGTGCTGCTACCTCTTCAGCAGTAAAAGGGCAGCTCCATCCTTGAAGGAACCCACAGGAATGGAGCATACCGAGGGGTTCCCAGATAATACCATCACGCCCCAAGGACCTTTCCTGGTACCTGTAACTCTAGGGCTTCCTGATGGCTGGAAAGTCCCTGTGTATGCTATGGTAGACTCTGGGGCAGCTCACTGCTTTGTGGATGCTGGGTTTGTGCGGTGCCATCGGATTCCAGTACAGAACAAGGAAACTCCTTTGCTGGTAGAATCCATTGAGGGTCGGTTACTTCGTTCTGGGCCGATAGCTCAGGAAAACTGTCCACTTACTCTTCAGGTAACGGACCACAATGAGCAGATTTGCTTTAATGTAACTCGGATGCCCTGGTTTCCTCTTGTCTTGGGACTTTCCTGGTTGCGAGCTCATAACCCATTGGTGGATTGGGTGCAAGGGGAATTGTACTTCAAGGTTCCTTGCTCAAAGAAAAATTCTTCTACCATCCTGGCAGCTGCCCATGCTACATCTGACCCTGTCTTGCCCCAGTTATACCCAGACTTTGTGGATGTATTTGAGGAAAAGGGGGCTGACAAGTTACCTCCGCATCGGCCGTATGACTGTGCCATTGATCTGATACCTGGGGCACCCCTCCCTGTGGGACGAGTCTATCCTATGTCCAAACCTGAGTTAGAAGCTTTGAGGGCTTTCCTAGACAAGAACCTTTGACGTGGGTTTATATGGCCTTCCAAATCGCCATTGTCCGCACCGGTGATCTTTGTAAAGAAGAAGGGAGGGGAGCTTCGTCCTTGTAATGATTACTGGGCATTAAACAAGATCACTATTCGGGACCGGTACCCTTTACCCCTAATCTCTGAACTTTTGGACCGGTTAAAAGGGGCAAAGTGTTATACCAAGTTGGACCTTCGTGCGGCATATAATTTGGTGCGTATCCATAAAGGAGATGAGTGGAAAACCGCGTTTCAGACCCGGTACGGTCAATATGAACATTTAGTAATGCCTTTTGAACTGACCAACGCACCCAGTGTATTCCAGCGGATGATGAATGACATTTTCCATGATCTACTAGATCATTGTGTGGTCATTTATTTAGATGATATCCTGATTTATTCCGCTGACCCAGTTCAGCATGTTCAAGATGTTTGTCAGGTCTTGCAGCGTCTCCGGGAAAACGGACTATATGCTAAGCTGGAAAAATGTGAGTTGGACATTAAGGAAGGTGAATTCCTCGGGCATATTATTTCTCTCCAGGGAATCCGCATGGACCCTAAAAAAGTAGAGGCTGTGTTGTCCTGGCAGCAACCACAAAACTTTAAGGATTTGCAACGGTTCCTCGGTTTCGCCAACTACTATCGCCAGTTTATTCCTGCCTACGCCGACATTGCTGCACCTTTAAACCGTCTCCTTCGACCCAAAGGGCTTTTCCAGTGGACTCCAGAAGCAGAAGAGGCTTTCTCTACTTTGAAAACCCGCTTCACCTCGGAACCCTTGCTCCGTTATCCTGATCCACAATTACCCTTCATAGTGGAGGCTGACGCATCTAGCGTTGCTCTGGGAGCAGTGCTATCTCAACAGGATGATCCCTCCCAAACCCTGCGTCCCTGTGCCTATTACTCTCGGCAGTTAAAACCTGCAGAGAAGAATTATACTATCTGGGAGCGAGAACTGCTAGCCATCAAGACAGCTTTTGACGTATGGAGGCATTACCTCGAGGGAGCTCGACACCCTGTTCAAGTATTGACTGATCATCGAAACCTTGAACATCTACAAACAGCCCGGCGATTGACTCAGCGACAAATCCGGTGGTCATTATTCTTTTCCCGGTTCGATTTCCGGATCAAGTACATTCCTGAGGCTCAGAATAAAAAAGCTGATGCGTTATCCAGAAAACCTGAGTATGCAGTGCCTGTGAAAGAAGCATTAGTGGTGCCCATCTTGCCTCCCTCTGTGTTCGCGGCCACGAATCCATGTCTCAGCTTGGCAGAAGACATCAGTGAATCTCAAGCTCGCGATTCATGGACTCAGCAACGTCTTCAGGAACTCCAGAATGGGAATCATGGAGAGTTTTCTGCACAGCAAGGATTATTATTACATCGAAGGCGGTTATATGTTCCTGCTGGTCCTCTTTGTAACCAGGTGTTGCATCTCTCACATGACTCTTTACCTGCTGGACACTTTGGACTCCTGCATCTTCTCATAAGGGAGTTCTGGTGGCCACATGTCCGTGCTGATGTTGCCCGATATGTGGGTTCCTGTGAAGTTTGTCGGCGGGCAAAGGATGTTGTGACCAAACCCTCGGGTCTGTTGCATCCTTTGCCAACACCCTCTGGTCCCTGGAATGCTGTCTCCTTATATTTCATCACGGATCTTCCTCGCTCAAAAGGGTTTACCTGCATCCTGGTCTTCATGGATTTATTCACCAAAATGGCCCACTTCGTTCCTTGCCCTAAATCCCCTACCGCATCAGAAACAGCTCATCACTACTTGCAACACCTCTTCAGACTTCATGGTTTACCTGCACACCTCATTTCGGATCGTGGGCCACAATCCACCTCCCGCTTCTGGAAAGCAATGCATAAGGCACTAGGAACACAAGTTCACCTGTCATCAGCTTATCACCCCCAGTCAGATGGTCAGACTGAGCTCACTAATGCCACCTTAGAACAATATTTACGCTGTTATACATGCTACCAACAAGATAACTGGGCGGATTTGTTACCTTTAGCTGAATTTGCATATAATAATGCTGTACATTCCTCCACTCGCCAGACCCCATTCATGGCTAATTATGGTTATCATCCTCGGTATTTTCCAACTACCCTTCCTCCCACCTCTGTGCCGGCTGCGGATGCATACATTCAAGAACTCCATGGCATTCAGGAATTATTGTGAGAGCAACTTGACCATGCTAAGGAAGTACTGTATATAAGAAAGCAGCAGACAAGAAGGGCCACAGCTATATCCAGGCATGAAAGTTTGGCTCTCTACTCGATACCTGAGACATCCTGGACGATCCCGAAAACTAGATCCTTGGTTCATCGGTCCTTATCCCATCTTAGAACAAATCAATCCAGTAGCTTTTCATCTGCAACTACCTGCTTCCCTTCATATTCATTCAGTACTCCACCGATCCCTCTTGGTTCCAGCTGCAGACCCTGACCCCAACCGACCACCGACTCCTGAACCTCCTCCACCGATTTTAGTAGTAGTAGAAGAATAATATGAAGTCCGTCAAATCTTGGATTCTCGAATACACCATGGAGGATTGCAGTATTTGGTAGACTGGGAAGGTTATGGACCTGAAGATTGGTCATGGGAACCTGCGTCCAACTTGCATGCTCCTGAGTTGGTTCAACAATTCCATGATAGTTACCCTGATAGGCCTGGCCCATCAGAAGAGGGGGACCATGGGGAGGGGAATAGTTCCAGGACCCTGCCTGCCACAGAACCTGACTCTGAGGGGTTAAAAGGTGAAGAGCTGCTGGAGGAGCCTTGCAGCTCAAATCAGCAAGCAGCTGGGTCTGATGACTCAGCTGAAAACATATCTTCACCTCCTAGAATGACCATGAGCAGGATTCTGCAAAGACGTGCTACCAGGAGAGCTAGGGAAAGGGTCTTTGATGCTAGATGGGGAATCAGGTCAGGAAGCCTTGAGTACTAGCAGAAGCCTTTCCAGAAGTAAGGGTGTGTTCCCTGTTTTGGGATAAAGCTGGCAAGCTCACCTTGAGCTCTCTGTGGGAGCAACGCGTCATTTGAACTTGCAACCACGTTCCTATCTGTGACCTTGGCTCTGGTTCCTGACTTCAGACTGGCTTCCTGGACAACAGCTTGATCTGTTCTCTTGGGTTTGGCATCTGGTTTCCGTGAGATATTCTGGTTTTGACTTGGACTGGTAATTGCTTTGAGTTGGATTCTGTTATTTATCTGGCACTTGATTGTTAGCAAAGGACTTGAACTTGCCTGGCTTTCCACTAAAGATCTTGGCAAAGAACTGAACCCTGTTTGTGTGTGTGCTCTGTGTGCGGGGCTTGACAATGACCAGCGCCTGCACCACTGTCCTCAGGGAGTCCCCATCAAGGTATGGGCGAATCTGGGCGATAAGCCTAAGATGGTAAAAGGCCAACCTGGTCACGGCTGCCACCTGAGACTCCAGGGACAGATCCGGATCCAGGACGACGCCCAGAGTCCTCACTCTTTCAGCCAGCTGGAGGGTGGACCCGCCCAGACTAGGAAGAGGGCCACAGTACCCATCCGGGCCACCCCCAAAGAACAGAACCTCAGTCTTCCCAGGGTTAGGCCGGAGCCTGTTGGTCCTGGTCCAGTCCAATACTGCAGCCAGGCAGCGATCAAGGGTCTGGATGGCCTCCACTGCAGAGGTGGAGAAGGAGAGATAGAGCTGCGTGTCATCAGCATACTGATGACAGCAGGCTCCAAAACTCTGGATGACCTCAGCCAGCGGTCTCGTATAGATGTTAAAGAGCATTGGGGAGAGAGCCGACCCCTGAGGCACCCCACAAGAGAGTGTCCAAGGGGACAACAAAACACCCCCCCCAAGCTCACACGCTGAGTACGGCCCTCCAGGAAGGAACGGAGCCAACCAAAGGCCAGACCTCCAATCCCAACCTTAGAGAGCCGGCCCAGGAGGATACCATGGTCGACGGTATCAAAGGCCGCTGACAGGTCAAGAAGGACCAGCAGGGTAGAGAAACCCCTGTCGGCCCCCCTCAACAGGTCATCGTGCAGTGCGACCAAGGCAGTCTCAGTCCCATGGTGTGGCCTAAACCCAGACTGGAAAGGATCCAGGACATGATTCTCCTCCAGGAACGACTGGAGATGCTCGATCACCTTGCCCAGAAAGGGAACATTGGCTATAGGACGATAGTTCAACATATCGTCTACAGCCAAGCATAGTCTCTTAAGAATGGGCTTAACCACCGTCTCCTTCAGCTGACCGGGAAAAATCCCGTCCCTGAAGGACGCAGTGGCAATTAATGAAGCCCATTCCAGCATGCTCCCTCCGGCAGTCTTAATCAGCCAAGAAGGGCAAGGGTCGAACAGAGAAGCCGCTGGCCTGCAGTGTCCCAGGGCCCTGGAGGCATCAGATGGAGTAACATGCCCGACCTCAACAAACCGGGGGGACCGAGGAGATGCGGCCCTGGACACACACGAGGATAGATTAGTGCAACCGGCATCCAGATCGGAACAGTACCTGCCCCCTATCCAAGCCATTGTTTCTGCAAGTGCTCCAATGTCTTGCTGGTAAACATTAAAAAGATTAATAAAAACGGAGCCTTCAGAGAGGAACGATGCAGTTTTGTGCATGTGTGCCTTCTCAGATGGCTGGGAAAGTTATCTGTCTGTGTTTGTCTTTCTTTTGTCTGTGGACAACGTTAGCCTGGCCTCAAACTTCTCTAGCAACCCCGCCAGTCAAATACAGTGTATTCATGCATCTTTTGTTACTTCTTCTATGCTACTCACTAGATGCCAACAATTTAGAATGATTTACATTTTAACATTTACTATGTCAAATGTGCTGAAACTCTCAGGATGTCTTGCATTGTATTCAACTGCATTGCATGATACTTAAGTCACCCACAATTATTCAGATAGGTCTTTAATATTCACAAGAGGACAAAGAGTGGGTGGGTAATTTTCCTCTGCTAATTATCTCTGGATTGTGGTACTAGAAGTATTTAAATCAGAGCTTTATAAAGTTTATTGCAATGTTTGCTGGCCAGTGTGAGAGTGAAGTAAAGAAGTGTGCCCTCTGCTGCTAAGAAATCAGAGGACATTACAAAGGCTGAACTGAGGCCGTTACTTCACGTCCTACCTTCTTCCGCAATTACGTTTGTACCGTGACAGCGTTGTTTGTGGTCACGTGGTTTTGTCCCTGTTCAGTCCCTGTTTCCGTTTACTCACGGTTGTGATAACTTGTCTTGTGACAAGTGTTACTTCAAGGCCTTGTTTCATGACAAGATCTGCTTTTTTGGGGGGGAGAAAACCCATAAAAATAAAGGACGCACCACACACCCTGTGCTTCGTCTATTTGAAATGTCGATCCACAGCACTCAAAAGTACGAGAGAAATGGACGGACGCAAGTTCACGAGCAGAAGATTGCCTTCGTTGCGAGACAATTAATACCTCACAGGACCTTGTCCCAGAACAGGAACAGAGACAAAAGAATTCCCCAGCCCAGGGCCAGGTACGGCTTGTCATGCTCTGTTCCTGGTTCTGGGGGCGTGGTCGAGACAACTTTTTGCTGTCACGCTATAGATGTGAAGTAAGGTTTTTTTGTTTTTGTTTTTTGCATTGGTCCCAAGCGGGACAGCAAGGAGGGACAAACGGGACGTGAAGTAACCACCTAAAAGAGCTAAGGGACAGAATGATTGGGGATCTTGGTTTTAAGGAGCAAATGGCAGAATATTTATTTTATTTTATTTTATTTTATTTTATTTTATTTTATTTTATTTTATTTTAGGTTTTTTACCCCGCCTTTCTAGTGCAGGAAAAGAGGAAAAGAAAAGAAAAGAGGAAGGTGAAGGGGTGTTAGATGAGTGTAACAAGGGTGAAGAAAAAGAAGGCTGGGTGGAAATTGTTAAACAAGAACCCTAGTCAAAGGAATGGGTCACTCCTAAAGTACCTAAAGAGGTGGAACAAAGGAGACTACAAGGAAAAATATGGCAAGAAAGCCTCCTTATTGGAGGGGAAACTTAGTAAGGAGAGCAGAGAAAGAAAGAGAGGGAAAAATCACTAGAGAAACCAATTACTGGGAGACCAGACCATGCTTAAGTTACCCTGCAACCAGTCATGGGAGGATCTAACTGCCCATCAGAATTTTCAGAGATCGGGGCCAGTGGATCTGGGAGCCAAATTTGGGGTGGATCTTCCACAAGTGAAAGAGACTTTCATTCTACTCCTATTATGGGGGATCTTATGTTACCAGTAGACAGTCTGATTAAGAATGTCAAAGTCTCTGCGGAAGTTGTAAATAAAGAATCAAGGAACTTTAAGAGTTCAGTTTTAAATTATTCTTTTATTAACAGAGCAAAAAAGTTAACCTATGTTGACAAAAATAAACCCTTTAAAGCTTTCAGTGGGTCTCCATCTGCTGATATTCCTAAAAAGGAGGGCTCCGGAGAGGGAGTGGGCTTGACCAAATTTCACAGCCAGAATCCAACTGGTGTTCATACAAGGTTTGCGTAACTTATCCTAGCTAATTGTGGCTTAATGATGAGTTGCTTAGGCACATGCTTAACTGTGCAACCAAGATGCACCCTGGTACCACACCCGTTAGCAATATTCAGTTGCAGCAAGTTATACAAATCTTATATGAACTGAACACAATTCAAAGAATTAAGACTTTGGCCAAACATGTTTTCTTGCAGGTGCTCTTACTAAAATATGGTATAATGCTTTCTAACATTTTCTCACAGTGCTGTACAGAGTGCTTTACAGTGCTTATTGCATTCACCTAGCAAGATTATTAACAATCAGTTTCATTTTGCAGTCTGGAACACTGAAGCCAAAAGGCAGCAGACTGCAAAGGACCACTCACATAATGTACAGTAATTCCTATTTTGTTCTTATTGCTTCTTCCCCGGCTAATTCCCTGTTGAACAGTTTGCCTATGCACATTGCAAAGCATCATGCATTACCATCTGTGGTGGTCTGGTGGGTTATTACCTATTAGCAAGCCCTTCAGCTGTTGTTGTATTCCAGTTCCCATCAGCCAGAGCTAACATGGCCAGTTACAAGGGATGATGGAAACTGTAGGGCACAAATTTTATTTGACTGATACTGATACTAGATAGATGGAAATACTGTGATACAGCAGACTGAATTGGAACAAGTGTGATAAGCATGGCTGAGGAAAGAGTGGAATTAGCACTTTAAAGCTGAGCATTTTCATAGTCATCAATGTCTCTGACGGAAATCATAGGAGAAATAAAGTGGAATAACTGATTATGGTGGCCACTCTCTTGTTCCCCTGATGAGTCAATCCACAACTGTCTAACATTCAGTGGTCAGGACCTTCAGAAGGGACAAAACATCATCAGGAATTCACTTATATCATTCTTTCTATTTTTGTATTTACTCACCCCTTTTGATGTTTTGGCTGAGGGGCTTTTTGGAATTCCCAACTCTGTTCTTCCTTGAGTCCACTCGTTTCAAAATAACCATCTCCTAATAGGCATTGGTTGGCTTCTGCCCTCCTGTGGACTGTTATTACCAGGACATTTTGAGGACTCTGAGGACTATCTAGCACCTGGGTCCAGTATGAGATCCATATCATCGTTGTTGCACTGTTGCCTGGTCCTGATTGCTTTCTCCACCTCTTGGCTGATCTGGTACCAAATCAACCAGACTTCCAGGCACGTACAGGAGCCTTTAAAATGGGTGTGTGCTTCTGTGTGTGTAAAAGAGGGGATTGTCAATGTGCTTTCACACCCCTGAACACTGCAATAATGGCCGTTACTTCACGAGCCGCTCGCTTCGCGGCAAGCCGTCATTTCTGTGCGAACCGATCGCTTCAGTCCGCACGCTCCTCCTTTTTGGCTGCGACGTCACCCCGACCACGCCCCCTTTACCGTGCTCCAACCGGGGTGAGTGATTCCCCTGCCATGGGCCGGGAATCTTTTCGCTTCGCATCTCGCTTCGCTCCCAACGTCACGTGTGGTCTCGGTTTTTGGCTTTTATTTCAAGTTTTTTTTAAAAAAATATTCAAACAGGGATATCGATGCATCGCTATATTGTTTCATCGCTTTGCGCTGTTACTTCCTCGCTCGAGTAGCGGTGGCGGCGGCGGCGGCGGCGGCGGGAGCAGGAGGAGCCGCTGCCGCCTCGCCCGGCCAGAGCAGGGCACCCGGGGCAGGCAGCGTGCAAGCAGCGGAGGGCGGGCGGCTGTGCCATGCGGGGCTCCCCCTGAGTAGCGGCGGCGGCGGCGGCGGGGGGCTGCCAATGATGCCAGGAAACAAAACACAGGATCGTACAGTAACCACGCTCTGTCGTGAATGACAGCCAAGCATTCATGCATCGATACGCCGAGTAAATTTTTTTTAAAAAATAAAAGGAGAGTGGAACCGGACGTTGCAAATCAGCTTTCTAATGCGAAGGGAGCACGTGAGGTAGTAATCGATTCGGTCCCAAAAATGCCCCGCGTGAGTACAGAGAAACGGGGGTGGGAGCGAAGGGAGACCACGTGACCACCACGTGACCGCCTCCGAATTCAAATCGAAGGCAAGGTCAATTCGAAGCGAGGCACCTCGTGAAGTAACGGCCAATGTTTGCCTTGTGGGTGCAAAAAAGAGCCAACCTCAATGTAGGGAACCCCAATGGCATGCCCAGGTGATAGAGTGTGTATTGGGATTAATCTGGAAAATGCACCCCTGAAGTGTGGGAGCATTAATTATGCAGGGAGAACAAAAACATGGGGTTCATTCTGGGTTATTACCTAGTGCCAGCCACCAATAATTATTCTCAATGCTGAGAAAGTTGTTAAAGGTCCAGCTCTTGAGTTCGTGGAACCATGGCTTCCTTGGACATGTCCCAATTTGTCAACAGCTCCACACATGTGGGTGGCCGTGCACTAGACCTGGTGTTCTCACAGTGGCACCCCCTCCACTAAGATAGTCTTCATATGCAAGTTATTGGATCCTATCATTTCCAGGAGACCTTGCAGGGTGTTTCAACTGATCTGGTTGGTGCTCCTGTTGACACTCTGGTTGATACTTGGTTAACTACCATTGCTTGAGCTATCAACACAATCACTCCTTTCTGCCACCAAATTCACCCAGCACTGTGGTTCAATCAAGAGCTGTGGGCCTTGAAGTGGAATAGAAAGAGGCTATAGAACATTTGGAGGCAGATCCCAATGAAAACTAATCTAGCAGCCATCAAGATCATACCTTTTTTCTATACAGTGAGGATTAAGGCACAAGAAAACATTGTAAGATGTGTCTCTCAATTATTTCCTATGAGCAATTTGTGCCATTTTTGAAATAAAAATTGGAGTCTATTCACTGGGACCTTGACTCCAAATTTTCTGTGGTGCTAATAGAAATGGACATGGCTCTTGATTGGTATTGGTCCACTACCTCCTCCCTTGATCCTTGCCTGGACCTGGCTCATAAAAGTAGCCAGGCTGGTTACAACTGAGTGGGCCACTGCAATAATAAATAAGTCTCTCCAGGAGCACAGGGTTTCCCCTGCCATCAAGGGGACACTAAGTAGGCCCATGGGGGGGGGGGGACTAGTTTGGCATTGAATCAAACTTAGAACTAAACAACCCATTACCAATATTTCATTTTAGGTATGTTCTTGGGTAGGGTGGTGTTAAATAGTGGGTTCATCACACCAGGGGATAAATCAGCATGCCTTTATTTCACAAGTCTCAGTTAAGGAATGGAATAGTAAACACACACATGCACATTTATACAAACACTGCCAAAATAAGTGCTGCTGCTCCCTGTGGCCAATTATCTGCAGCTGGCCAACAAGCAACCACATACACACATCACATAACACCCCTCCCCCCTGCTAAAATCTAACTACAAATAAAATCCTGTAAATATTTTGATCAGTGCTTCACTCATTGTGAGCATTGTGGCTCTTCAGCTATGCTAGTTCCCACTGGTTCTTGATCATCCCTCATTGTTGGATTACCCACTGTCTCTACTTCTGAATTTATTTCCCCATCTGAAGTTCTTCCATGCTCCATCGTTTCCATCTCTATTGTTCCCATTTCTGCCAATGGTGGACTCTCCCCCTGCTCCCCTGGCATTACTGAATGTACCATTTCTGCTGGACCAACCTCTGGAGCTCTTATACTATCTGCCCAGCGATGTCATAGCTGATCCACATGACAACATAGCACCTTCCCTTCTCTGATGGTCACCCCATACAACACTGGTCCCCTTATTTCTGTCACAGTTGCACGAATCCATTCTGGCTTTCCACTATACTTCTGGGTGTAAACCCAAACACCCACTTGAAAATACTGAGGGACCTCCGGGATTTCACATGGGGGGGTGGAGTCTGCTGTCAAATCTGGATATAGTCTGTCCAACAAGGATGTCAACCTCCTGTTCTCCTACCCATGCCAGTATTTGGGGGGGGGGGTAATGTGCTGCTTCAGTAAGAAATCAGCCAGCTGTAATTGACAATCCCCATGAACTATTTTCCACATGGATTCCTTGGTCATACACACCATTCTTTCAGCCTGCCCATTCGTTGATGGATGGAATGGTGCTGCTGTAATATGGTGGATCACATTTGCTGCCATAAAGTGTTGGAACTCAGCACAGGTAAACTGTGTGTCATTGTCTGACACTATAGTATCTGGTAGCCCATGTGTGAAGAACAGCCACCACAATGCCTGAATCACAACAGCCGATGTCACTGATGAAACAGTGACTACTTCCAACCACTTTGAATATGAGTCTATTATGACAAGGAAAACTTGACCCAGAAAGGGGACCGTAAAATCTATATGCAGTCTCAACCACGGTGCCCTTATCGTCTCCCATTGCTGTATGGGTGCTTGTGGCATGGCTGGGCAAGACTCCTGACATGGGAGGCACACTCAAACCCATTCCTCAATAGAATGGTCCATTCCCAGCCACCACACATAACTGTGCACCAATGCCTGCATGCATACTAATCCAGGATACCCCGTATGTAGTACCTCCAGGACCCTATTCTGCAATTTGGGTGGAATGATTACCCTATTTCTCCACAACAAGCATCCTTTATATACTGACAATTCATGCCGGCATGAATAAAAAGGCTTAAATTCACTCTCCAGTTTCCATGAAGGCTAACACTTCCATACCCAATTTAAAACTCGAGATAGTATTGGGTCCTTCACTGTATGGCAAGCTACATCTGAAACATGAAGCAGTGAATTTGGCAGGTCCTCCACGTACAGGGGCAGGATCTTCTCAAATACTGGATGGAGGTAATCAAC
>JAHTLZ010000198.1:3054111-3066849 GCA_023846285.1 Phrynocephalus versicolor | reverse complement strand
TAATTAATTAATTAATTAATTAATTAATTAATTAATTAATTAATTAAACATACATACATACATACATACATACATACATACATACATACATACATACCCCACCCATCTGGCCACTCTGGGTAGCTTACAACAAATAATACAAATTACATATCAAATAAATAAACAACTAATTAATACAATATGACAACAATAACATCACAACAAACAACCTATATGTGTGTATAAGACAAAGTGAATTAAATAAAATCAAAATTAGGTAAGGAAAGTTACAAGTCAACTAACTAGAAATTGTAAAAGAGTTAAAGTAAGATGATGGAACCTCATCTCAGATGTTATGAATAAGAATTTGGGAAGGCCTGTTGGAAGAGCCAGGCTCTTTTAAAAGAGGCCAAGGAAGCTTGTTCCACAAAGTGGGAGCGACCACAGATAATCCACGAGACCTTGTTATTAGAAGCAGAGAGCTGTGGAAGGGAGGACCGAACATGTTTGATCTTTTGCCTAAAGTAGACCTGTTTTCTGTCTGTTTCCATCCTGCTGGTGCTGGTTGCACAAGCCTGCTATGTTGAGCAGCTTGCTTAGACGAATTCAAAGAGCAAAGCCAGGCCTGTAGCTTAAGGATGAAGTTATCCGTGGCTCATCAGGGTTGAACATGAGATTAAAAGCATTTAAATATTTCATGAAAGCACTGGCTTCACATTGTGCACCTGAGTGACCGATGGAACTGCCTACCACTGCATTCTAATTCACAGAAGGCAAGAGCAGCATCAGAGCCAGTCTGAGGAGAGCTGGGAAATCATGAGTTCAGGAGCCCAGATAATGAATGTTTGAGAATAAGAAAAGACTGACCACAAGCAGATGGATTCTTTGCAGATTTTAATTAATTCTAAACTGAAATGGGGCATATAACTATAGTCTTATTCCAGCAATGCTGTCCATGAGCATGTGATATTAGGGAAGCCATACACTGTCTCAGTATGAGTGCAGTAATGAGGAACATGCAATTTTCCCATGGGTTGATGGAATCTATTACCCATCAGCCCCAGTCAGCAAGGTAATGGTTAGAATGAAGGGAAATATAATTCAGTGATATTTGGAAGGCTGCACATTCCCCACCCCAGTATCATGTTTTGATCATAAATAGAGTCAGAAGCAAGCAGACAAGAGGTATTAAGCTGAACTGATTGCTGACAGAAGTTCTGTACCAGGTGCCATGTAACTATTCCTTCCTTTTCTGCTGTAGTTTTTTTTCTGTTGTTCAATTTTATTTTGTGACCAAAGACACAAAAAGAGGTGTTTTGAACACTCATTAGCATGAAGACAGACAGGCAGAGTGACAGAGAATAATTTATCCTCACTATTATGAATCATACTTTTGACCTGAAGTGGCTAGGGCAGTGATGGTGAACCTTTTAGAGACTGAGTGCCCAAATGGCGAATCAAGACCCACTAATTTTTTGCAAAGTGCTAATACAGCAGTTTAACCTGAATACAGGTGGCTGTGAAGGGGGGATGTCAGGTGCCCACAGAAAGGGCTCCGAGTGCCCCCTTTGGCACCAGTGCCATAAGTTTGCCAACACTGGTGTGAGGGTTCAGTCTTAGCCCAGGCGTCCCACCCTTCAAACTTTAAAGAAGGCATCTCTTGAAACGAACAAACAGAACTTTTATTGTGTTCATCAGTAACAAAGGAGGTTTTTCTTCTTACAACAGTTTCAACGTCTTTAACATCTGTCATGAACGGGTTCTTTCCCCCATACGTAGGGGTTTCTAGAATGTGATCAAATTCCCCACCACCCCTTGTGGGTATTCTGCTCCCCCACGGCTCTCCTCCTCCCTCTCTGAAAGCCTCAGCCCCTCCACTTGTATCCCAATCTCCTTCACGGAGCGTTGGGGTTTTCCCACTTGGACCCCAACTTCCGAAGTGGACATGGGACCAGGGGGTCTCGGCTGGGGTGTACGCAAGGGGTAGTCGGGTCTCTTGGTCAGGTCCTCCCTGGGATCCAGCATCCTGGCCTTGACTTCCCTCCGGATCTTTACCAGCCATTCTTCCAACTCAATCTCCTTGTGAATCTCCTTGCGTTTCCGATTATACCCTCTGTACTCCCTCTCTCCCCAGTAAGAGCACTTCTGGCGGTGTGCTCTGCATCTAAAGCTTTCAGCCTCTTTGTGGGGCATCATCATTTGTTCCCAGTCTCCCGTCCATGGGTTCTCCATCCATATCTGCTCCCATCTTTTTGGAAGCTCCCGTTTCGCTCCCTTTTTACAAGTCCCAAACCCCACCTCCATTGGAGCGGGTTGGTCACCCTTTCCCGCCAAGTCTTTCTTTTTTACTTCTGGTTTGCCCTGGGTTCTCTTCCTTCTCCTTCTCCTTATGCTGCTCAATAATCTTTAGGGCATCATAGTATCCCTTCAGCATCATAAATCCACAGGTGTTACTGTCATTAGTTTCTCTGGCTCCCCTGGCTTCTCCATCCTCTCAGTCGAACGTGCAGGGGTCCCTCTCTTCCCATCAGAGAAGTTTCCCTCACAACTGGGCTCGGGGGATACAGAGAAGGGATGCAACCTTGGAGACTGGCGTCTGAATTTTCTCTCTCTGGAGATAACTAGGGATGGTGAATTATAGAGAGGTGATGTTACCGAAGTCCTAGCGATAGGCAAGGCTATGCCAAACCAAGTGACAGTCATATGTAACCAGCCTTTGAACTGCATCCCTCTTCCATAGCCCCTTATCAGCCGCAACTATAAGGGAGATGTGAGCATGTCAGAAATCGACTACTTCATGCCACTCTTGATGCAGAAGGAGGAGGAATCGGCCCTGACACCACTCCTGTCCCATGGGAAGGTCAATTTTCTCTGGATCAAGCACAGCAACCTCTACTGTATCCTTTTTAGTACCTAAGCATAATTGAGTACAGTGATATGCCAACCTTACCCAAGCGGTTACTCTGATCAAAATCCATATAATTACTAATACCTGAAGACCTGATTTACAAAAAAAAAAGGGGGGGGTTGTATGCACATGATCATAGCTTGAAAATGGTACCTCCTTTCTGCCTTTGCACCAGTGCTTATGTGTATATGTTTGTCAGCTGGAAGATGCCATTGGCTAAGGGGCACAATAAATTTATTTTTCCACAAGTTTGGTTGTGGCTTATGCAGGATTTTAAAGGAAACTTGCAGCAGCTGATTATGCTCCTAATAATTGGGTGTTAATTTCTTTCCTTCCCTGAAATATTGTGTATTTATGGACATGTAAGTAACAAAGTGTTTTTTAAGGATCTTGGTCTCTGTGTTTCCCCAGAATCTGTTCTTGGGTTTTTGTTTGTATACAACCCAAGTGTTTACTTGAAATTGTAATATTGTCCCATATGTTGGTTTTTAAGCAAACAGGAGGCTAGCAGCATTGGGGTTTTTGCTAAATATCCAGCTTTCTTTGTTTGCTTTATCTTCCTTAAAAGTGACTGTGGCTTTATTCTTGTTTGGAAGGGCAATTAATCTGAGCAAGGGACACCACCTCTTTTAGACTACTGCCTTGGCCCCTCTAGCGCTGATCTTGTAATAATAACTGGTGAAGGAATTTACTCTGTAAATACCCTCAGGGCAGGAGATATTCTGGTACATTCAACCCTATAGGATGGTGTGTTGTTGCACTGTCTGAGGAACTGGACATTCCTGCTAGATTCTTGCCACCAGTGCCTGACTGACATGACCTTTTGCTAAATCTGTCATTCTAACCGTGCCTGTAATCCCATCCTGGCTGCACTGTGGCTTTTATTTTGGTAGTCTGATTCTAGGCTCTTATTCATCTGTCTTGTTGCCTGATTCTCTCCCTTCCTTCCACCTCCAGAACTCGTGAAAGGCAGAGTGGCAACCAAACATCTGATATGCTTATTAATCAACCAACCAACCAACCAACCAACCAACCAACCAATCAATCAATTAATTAATAGACATAATGTTATCTGTAATCGGCATGGAGAGTTTCAAGTAACTGAAGTTTCTTGGTCAGCTTGCCAGCATAATGTATGGCAGAGTCAAGCATAATGTAATCTGTAATCTGTTGTACACCGCCCTGAGTTCCCGAGGGAAATTGGGCGGTTAATAAGTATAAAATTAATTAATTAATTAATTAATTTTTATATTTATTAACCACCCAATTTTCCCTCAGGAACTCAGGCCAGTGTACAACAGATTACAGATTACATTATGCTTGCCTCTGCCATACATTATGCTGGCAAGCTGACAAAAAAACTTGTTACTTGAAACTCTCCATGCCCTATGTAGTCGTGTCCAAGTTATAGAGACTGTAATAAGGCTTTAAAGATAAGTTTGATATTATGAGAGAGGTTTTACTAATCTCACCCATAGCCCATTGGATTGCCATGTATCAGTTATATCCAGGTCAGAGAGCCCCATGCTAACCATTTTAGCTTGTAACAGAAATTTTGGCCTTAAAAATTCCTTTTCACTCAGATAAGACACAGATGGCAAAAACCTGCCAATTAATAAGCAAATGTCCTCCCATTCCTGGCCTGTTCATTCCACATACATGCTAAGAAGCCTGCTTTTCAAAGGGTAACTTAAAATATCATCCTCCCATTTTCCAGTATCTTGACACCATGGCAGAGTGGTGATTTGAACCTAGGTGTTCTGAATCCTAGTCTGTCATTCTATCCAGTATCTTGTGCCATTTTTGCGTATATTTGTTATATTCACCTACTCCAATGTTCTTTGTTATAATTAAGGAAGGGTTTTTAATCCTAAATTCAATTAGGAACAAAGGAAGAAAGGAAGGAAGAGTGGTCCCGAATTTTGGGTCCTCAGATGCTACTGGACTGCATCTCCAAGAAATCCTGACCAACACAGCTAGTGCTTCTTGGAACATTTGTGGAACCAAGGGTGGTATCCACTGGGTTAGGGGAAGAATGAGCATAAACCCAAGTCTTTTCATTAAGAGGATTTTTTCTCTTGAAATTAAGTTGCAGTTCTAAAAAGTAAAGTGAAAGCTGATCTGAAAGCATTAGGAAGTAATATACAGTATCACCAGAGGTAGACAGAATACTGATAGATCTATTTTGAGATGCAGAAAATGAATCTGTCAAAATCATAACAAAATATGGAAACAATAAGGTGTGGAAATATCTTCCAACACATATGGAAAATAAAAAGAATGACCCATAGACTAGAAATGCTCAATATACATTCCAGTTCCTAAGAAAGGAGACACCAAGGACTGCAGCAGGACCATTATTTAAGTTTCTCATGCAAGCAAAGTGAGGGCCAAGGTATTGCAACAAAGGCTTTTCATTATATGGAACAAGAAATACTAAAGAGTACAAAAGAATTCCATAAGAGCATCAGCCTATGCTTTATGGACTGCAACAAACCCTTTGACTGTGTAGATGATGAGAAACTATTGGTTGTTCAGAAAGAAATGGGTGTGCATTTTATTGTATTGTTGCGTAACTTGTATTGTGGAGAAGAACTACCATTAGGACAGAATATATAGAGACAGAATGGTTTGCTCTAGGTCAGTGGTGTCCAAACTTCGGCCCTCCAGATGTTTTGGACAACGACTCCCACAGTCCTTTGTCATTGACAATACAGGTTTGGAATTCTGGGAGTTGTGGTCCAAAACATCTGGAGGGCCAAAGTTTAGGCAGCCCTGCTCTAGGTACATAAGTCAGACAAATATGTGTTTTGTCTGCTTATTTGTTTAATCCATATGCCAAATAAATCTTATGGAAAGCTGGACTCGATTTAGATGGAGAAGTGAAACTTGGTGGAAGAAAAATGATTAATATAAAATATGCAGGTAATGCCATCTTAATGGCAGGAGACAGTAATGCCTTGAAATTACTGCTAGAGAAAGTGCAAGAAGGAAGCGCCTAAGCGGGATTGCACCTGAATGTTAAGGAGACGGAAATCATGGCTACAGAAGAACTACAACTTAAATGTTGACAATGAAATTATGAGAGAGTTTGTATACCTTGGTTTAATCATCAATCCAAATGGAGACTGCAGCTAAGAAATGAGAAGAAAACTGGGAGTAGGAAGCACAGCAATGAAGGAATTGGAAAAGATCATCCTCACGCTCAAGGATGTGTCACTGAATCCCAAGACCTTGCATTTCTGATCACCATGTAGGGATGTGAACGCTGGGCAGTTTAGGGAAGCTGATAGGGGGAAACTGTTTTGTATGGTGCTGGACGAGATTTTTGTGGATACCTTGGACTTCCAGAAAGACAAGCAAGCCTAGATCACATCAAGCTTGTATTATCTCTAAAGGCAAACACCCACGTCCTGTTTTGAGCATCACAAAACAGGATTCCCTGGAAAAGACAATAATTCTGGGATGTGTTGAAGACAGCAGGAAATGAGGAAGACCGAATATGGGATGGACTGACTCCCTAAACGAGTCCACAGTCTTAAGTCTGCAGGAGCTGAGCAAGGCAGCTGAAGACAGTATTTCTTGGAGAGTGCCCATTCATAGGATCACCATGAGTAGGAGGCACATAAAACCAAGGGAAAAATGAGTAGCCGATGTTAATCACCCCTGGTATTTATCCCAATTAAGAGCGGATTTTAAAAAATGAAATCGGACAATCATTTCCAACCATATCAAAATTAATGGTACACGGTTTTTCATTGTTTCAGCAATTCCAAGCAACTTGAGCTTGTTGAAGACTACAAGCTTGATTTGTCTACATTGTTTCAATGTCCAATATGCACAAAAACAGTTCAAAAGTAATATATCAAAATGTATTGGAAACATTCTTAGAACCATAGAAAAGCAATAGGTATACATGCTTAAAATATATGAAAATGTAAGCCAGAATTCAATCTAAAATACAGTTAGAATTAAATGATACAACAAAATACCAAAAATGATGTTTTACTTGCATTGCAAAAATGCAGGCGCTTATAGGCTAAAAAGGCACATTCAGAAATATGCAACACATCTCTAAAATATCAAACTTGTTAACATCTAAAATATCCAAGATAACATATATTAGCCTTTTAGCATATCTACACATACTCAGACTTATTCTTCGTGCTGACCCAGACAAGTCAGTTTCAATTTATGGAGGAAAATCAATGCCCCCATCTCCTGCTGTTGCTGTTCCTATATAATTGTTGCAAGCATCCAGTGTACAGTGGACCCTTGTATAACAGACAGCTTGTATAACAGAAAATTTGTACAACATAAAATTTTTGGGAGATAGGGAAAATTTGCTTAACATAATCGCCTATGGGGAAAATCTGTACAACAGAAAAATGGGATCACTCCGTTTTCAATGCATTCCTATGGGAATTTGTATAAAGGAAAATTTGCTTAACATAATTTCATTTGGAACGAATTAATTCCTTTATACAAGGTACCACTGTATATGGCATGCCGCATATTGTGCTGATGTGCGACTCTCCTGCCATCTTTTGCTCCTTGCCCTGGCTATCTTTCTTGGCTGTTACTTATATACTTAATGACTACATAACAATCTTTTCTACTAGGCCTGGTACCTCAATAGAGTTTTTTATAATAGGAATTTGCATTGCTCTTGCATTACTACAAGGGTTTGTAAGTCAAAACCTGGCAAGCTACTATTATAATAATGAGCTTTATTGCTGTAGCTAATGTTCACAAAGCTTGGAGGAATAAAGATTTAGAAAATAAAGGACCTGGGACACCATGGTACTGTATGGCATGGCACTGTAAAACCAGAATATAGTAGCTAGCTGGTTATCAGACCTGAAAACATCATGTATCAATTATGTTAATGTTTTGTAACGTTTTACTTGCGCACTTTCAGTTCAACTTTTTCCCTGCACAGCTATTGATCATCAAGTTGAGCCTCTGTCAAGAAGGCAAAGTGAAGACCTGAACAGACAATGTCTGGATCCACAGCCCCATTTGCTAGCATAAATTTCAGTGATGATTGATGGTGACTATGTAAAAAATCAGTGTTTTCTGTTTCTTGTCTTTTGCCAAGTCACATCATTGGTGACTGACCAGAACTGCCTTTTCACTGAGGCATGTGACATTGGGCTTACACTAGTGGACTTTAAGTTATAGGATTCTGGCCTGTATATATGCAATCTAAATTATCCTGATTATAAGAAAAATCAAGCATTGCTGATTTTGTTCACTGTTCCATTGAAGTTAAGAGAGTCAACCTGTACTCTTGAACCATAGGATGAAATTTAGCATAGCCCAACAGATATTATTGGGAAGAAAAGCCTGAGAGATCTTCCAGTGAAATTTTATGTAAAATCAACTAAATACATGGCTACAAGAGGGACAATTAGGATGGAGAAGCCCTGTTGCTTCCTCAGACTTTGTCTTGGGGACAAGGAGCCTTCAACTAAAAGTATCAGGCCCACCAACAAATGTAAGTGTGGCGTTTTACAAGAAGCAATCTATGTGTTTTCCTGTGGCAAAGGGAGAGCATTCAAGGTTCTTGCAGAAGGTGTAGCTACCCCTAACTGTTCAGGAAAATGAAATTTGTAGAAGAAATCTACCCACAGGGTGGGATGTTGAGCCATGGATGTTCTGCTGGCCTTTTGAGGCATGCATCCATCTTCTCTGCTGTCTGGAATTTACTGGTGAATGTCGCTTTGCGCTCCTGCCACTAGATGGGTTCTGCTCCTATCGTCACTCATTCCGCGATGAGCGTGACTTCACGGGCTCTCATCTCGGAGTGAGAAGCGTGATGAGCAGATTCCTGAGGCCAGGGAGAGGTATCTCTCATCCCGCTTGAATTGCAGTTCAGGTGGCATGGTCGGGACGAACTCCCCTCGTCCCACAATGGACGTGCGGTTAGATTACTTTGTACCGGTCCCAAGCAGGACCATGAACAGTAATGAGATGGACGTGAAGTATCAGCCTTAGTCCCCCCCCCCCCTTTAGCCAACATATATGGGAGGAAGAGGCAAGGTGAGAGAATTCACTGGAGCATGGATCTCTAGCAAAGCACCCTGAGAGATATTTTTCCTTATTATTGCCTGTTCCTTTTATATAGTGGTGGCCATCACCATGAAGAATGCTAATGCCTCACTGGTGTATTCATTTCTTTACAAAGTGGTAGAGGTAAGTAATCACTGGCTAGAATACAGGAGAACACAGAGTAGATCTGATGCTTTATACCTTGGAACTGAAAAAGTGAATGGCTGACTATTCTGTGCAGGGTTAAACAAGTGACAAGATCTTTATAGATGTGGTATTGAACATTATATAGTATATCTTGCAGAAGATATACTGTATAACTTAGCCAATGGACTTTGTTGGAGGTGTGGCCAAGAAGTAGAATTTAGACATGAAAATGTATAAAATGTTTTTGTCTGAAACAATTCAGAACATTTTAAGGATATACATTACCAGTGAATCCAGTGTTATATTACTGGGCAATTTAAATGGATTGGTTGAAAGAATGAATACAGATTTGTTGATGAGTTTGAATACTAAGAGCAGAATATTGGGAAAAGACTAAGGAGTCCCTCCCCCCCAAGCACTACCCACATACAAAGCCAAACAGTTTAAAAAAACAAATAAAATTCAAAATTAAAAGTACACAATAATGGGGTATGTTCTTGAAGGCCACTTGATGAAGTTCTGTCTTAAGTATTTTCCTAAAAGTCAGGGGGATGAAGTCTAATGCACCTCAGATGAAAGTTTGTTACCCAGAGTTATTGTTGTTATCTGTTTTGCCTCTCTCAGTATGGCCACTCTTAACACCATGGTTTTCTGGGAGAAATTGTCTGATGAATGTCAAGGTCCTAAACCATTACCAGCTGAGTAGTACTGAATAAGAATTCATTTCATAAGTTTTCAAAAGGCCAACACAAAAACCAAAAACGATTATATTTATAGATTGGTATAAATGTACACATTGCTGGAAAATGTATTGCAGCTAATATAAATACGGTAAGTTATAAAGATAATATGGAAAAATGGATAGGGAGTCAAAATCCATTGTATGTATCTAATCTCTGTGGTCTCAGAGGAATTGCATATATTTGTGTTTTGAGTTGTTGTTTTTTTACTGTTCAGACATCTCAAGGAAAATGTTTTATACTTACCCTATTTTTAATTAAATGCTAAAATTTGAGGAACAGGAAAATGGTGAGGCTGATATGTTAGACTTAATACAGCACAAAATATTTAAGAGCAGACAATGAATACAAATGTAATTATTGTACCTGGCCCTGTATGGGCATAAAAACCTTTTCAATATACAATTTTTTTAAGAGAAAAGCTAAGCCAAACTAGACTGGTCAGTAAGGGAGGGAGTGGATGGGGAGTAAAAAAGTAGCCATGTAGCTAGATGGAGCAGTACAGTGGACCCTCGTATAACAAACGGATTGTATAACATAAAATCTGTACAACATAAAAAATTCCGGAGAGAGGGGAAATTTGCTTAACAGAATTGCCTAAGGGGCGAATCCGTACAACATAAAAATGGTCATGATTAGGGATCACTCTGTTTTCAATGCATTCTTATGGGAAATTTGGATAAAGGATAAAGGAAAATTTGGTTAACATAAATTCATTTGGAACTAATTAATTACTTTATACAAGGTAACACTGTATATAAATTTAATAAATAAATAATAAATAAAACCCATAGCCAGGCAATTTATTGAGGGTTTTTTTTTAAAAAAGGACAAACATCTGAATTCCCTAGACCTAGACCTCTTCAGCTGGTGTGGTGGTGATGAAAGCAAACAAAAGTGAAAAAAGGGATCAGGTGTTGTAACCACTATATCTGATTCAGTCTAAACGTGATTTTCTACAGGCTGCATGAATCATTGGCATGTGGTTTGTTAGGTCATAGTAAAGATCCAACAAAAGATTTTCTATGAAATCAGTAGTTTATGCCAGTTGTAGAATTTAACTACTAGGGCTGTAGAATTTCAAGTCCTTTAACATGATAGTATGAAGGTTTGATGATAACTTCAGCGCTTCAAGTACTTGATTTCATAATAAGATTTCCAAAGGCAGTGTTACAACAATATTACTGAGGGAATTGTCAGACTGTTCCTTCAGTATGAAGCCCAGTTAGAGAATGTTTCTATTCTCATCTTGCCAGGTCTTTACCGAATACTTCAAGGAGGTGGAAGAAGAAAGCATTCGTGACAATTTTGTTATTGTGTATGAGCTACTGGATGAGCTGATGGACTTTGGGTTTCCCCAGACAACTGATAGCAAAATTTTGCAGGAGTGAGTCACTTGGCCTCCTTGTTTCTTCCGTCACTTCTATCTGCTTTTCTGCCACCATACAAATCATCTGGTGGGATCTGAAAACTACTTCTGTTAAGGATGCATCTACAGAAATTTGGGTGGATCAAAATGTTTCATCATGCATATTGAATTTAGGTGTTTCATTATCTACTTTGGTGAGACTGTTTTGAGGGTGTACCTGTGTTGTGAATCTAGCCGCATAGCTTAGTGAGGTGGGCACCTGGGTGTTCAGCCGGACGTTGGGTATTTGAGTTCTCATTGCACCTTCCAGGAGAAGAAACAGCCTGTGCAGTTATGGGCAACCTGTGCAAACTGAGCAGTGCCCACAGAAGAAACAAATAGTGAATCACTTCTGAATACTCTGTTCCTAAAAATATATATATCCAAAAGGTTGCTGTAAGTCAAAATTGACTTGATGCTACATCATCATCATCATCATCATCATCATCATCATCATCATCATCATCACCATCATCATCATCATCATCATCATCATCATGTTGTAAAGTGGCACATAAAAGTAGTGATGGCATATAAAAGTGGGTTGTCAGTGGTGGGCCTTGATACTGAAGCCCAGCAATAAAATGCTGGCTGGGGAATTATGGAAGCTGTAGTCCGAAATGTAACTGCCTAGATGCCCTAAGCACATGCAATCTTGCCTGATTTCGGAAGCTAAGGAGGGTTGACCCTGGTTAGTACTTGGATGGGAGACCACCAGGGAAAACCAGGTGCTATAGGCACCTTGAGTAGGAACTGGCAAGCCAGTCCAGTATTCCTGCCAAGAAAACTCCATGGACATGGAGTCACAAAGAGACGGTCACGACTGTTAACGACACAACACACACACACACACACACACGTTCTAGGGAGACATGGTCTCGAGGCCCCAGCCAACATAAAGTTTTGTTGATATTCTGTTTTTTTTTCTAGCACTAGATCGCAGAAAGTGCTCTACCACGTTAGGTGGAAGTGCAGTGGATACTTTACTAGAAAGTGTGTTGGGGGGACTGCCCTTTGGAAGGCAGCTCTAAATCTTGCTGTTGCTCTTTCTCGACCCACCCCAGGTACATCACTCAGCAGGGCAACAAGCTGGACACAGGTAAATCCCGGGTTCCAGCCACTGTCACCAATGCGGTATCCTGGAGATCAGAGGGCATCAAATATAAGAAGAATGAAGTCTTCATAGACGTCATTGAATCTGTCAATCTGCTGGTGAGTCAGTGAGGAGGGTCTGGCAGGCTTACCTCTGGTCAACGATAGAAGATACTGTATATGAAGCAGACTCATAGAGTCCAGTGTAATAACCAGGAAATCCTGTGCTGTCATTTGTACAAGGAGCGACTGGCCTAGATTTCTGGTCTGGTCACAGTGGGAAAAAATTCCCTACCCTCTATTGTATTGAGTATACAATCTTAATAAAATTATTAGGGATGTATACAATATGCTGTTTGACTTACACACACACACACACACACACACACACACACACACACACACACACA